>JAYMTB010000361.1:0-14990 GCA_036897585.1 Francoa sonchifolia | reverse complement strand
TTGGCGAATGGTTTTGGAGCCAAGTCTGGGAATTAGAATACCGAATAAGAGTTCTTTTCCACTCGGCTGTGTCTCACCAAACATCCAAGCAAATGACAAAGCCATAGTTGAAATGAAGGCAGCAAAAGCAGCTTCTAATTTCCTTACTCCATAATTCTCAAGAAATGAAAAGATAAAACAATCTGAAGCTGTAATCAAAACACCACCCCATAGTGGCAGAACTCCATTACTCAAAATCTTAATAGCAATAGCACTGCCAATAACCTCCTGAATATCAGCACCAATTAAAGCGAGTTCCGCACTTAGCCAAAGCACCAACCTTGCCCAATTCGGATACTCCTCCCTGTGAGAATTCTAAAAGATGGCTAATTATGTCACAATCAATTTCAAATGACTATTGACATTCTTGATATTAAAGTAGTCATTTATTCCAAAAACTTAGGTGATATGATCCATATGTATATCATGCTCAAATAATAATAATGTACAATAACTCTATATTATGGTTATAACTTGTAACATATTACATTTTGGAATTCTCTGTTGATGAATTTTTATAGGATGAATAATAGTGGAGGTTGATGAATGTGTAGGATCGTCAGCCTAATCTATAACATAAAGTATAAAGTTTACGGAAATAGGTTAGAAATTTTTTAACTTTATTACTTAAACAACAATAGCCAAAGGAACAATCAATTTATGTATAGGATCACTAGCCTAGTTTATAAAATAAGGTATAAAGTTTAGGTAAATATGTTAGAAAACTTCTAATTATTTATGTTATTACTTTAATAACCTGAGGCAAGATCAATTTTGTGTATTAGATTTTTCTATCTAATTTTTTAACCTGCATAGCTCAGCCAAATGCCTCCCCGTTGCTACCCCAACTCGGGCAGACAAAAGCTGAATCAACAGCCCCATAAAAGTAGCCCACATCAACAACCACATCAACGAATATCCGGCATTAGCTCCAGCCTGCAGGTCTCCCTCCAAATTCCCGGGATCGAGAAACGCAATGCTCATCAAAAACCCAGGTCCGGTAAACTGCCACAGTTTCTTCCATGAGAATGGCGGCACCACGTAAAAATCAACTCCCTCAACAGAGTCGATATCAAGAATAACAGTATCATCATTTTCCCTCAATTCAAACCCAACTTCTTCCTCATCAAACAAGAGTTGATTGGCGTCCTCGCCAACTTGTAATTGCGTGGTCATTATGGCCTCCTCTGTGTAGCAGCCAGTAACAGTTTTGTTCGGAATTGGAAAGCATTATGAAAATTAGGAAGCAACAATGCTGTGGCTTCCCCTAATTTGTAGGTTTTCCTATTTACTAAACAAATAGAGGTGTAAAGAAGAGAAGTCTCCCTATTCCTTTGCAGCCATCGCCAAGTCTACATTAAAGTCTTAAATTTCTCATTTCATTCCCCAAAGCAAATGGATCTAGCACGGGAACTTTGGAATAGTTTAGTTAAAGAGAGAGGACTACTTTAACTTGATTCGATTATATGTCATGTCTTATTGATTTGCCAAATGATTATCTATTTTCAATTAAATTTTTATGAAATGATAATAATTTTATTGTTTGGTTATCTTAATTAAAGTATTAGGATTATGAATTAGTGTACTAAAAGTTAAATATAATACATTTATTTTTATTTTCATTAACTCAACTAAATTATCAAAATCCCGATAATGACCATTGAATGTAGAAATCTTAATAACAACCTTATTAATTTCATTGCATTCCATGAATCAAATAATAATTCAAATATTTTTAATTATGTCAAAATATTTACATTCAGGATTTCACTAACCAAATATTATCATTATCGATAATAATGAAAATTAGGAATTAATAAATAAATAATAATTTAGACCCCAAAAAAAAGAAAAGATTTTGGACCGTTCAGTCCTCTGTATTACCCTTATCCTCTCTCACTCATCTTCACTCCATTTTCTTCCCAAATCTCCAACTATGGCAGCAACTACAATTCCACCAAAATTCAACCCTTCCTCAATGGCAGATTCATCTCTCCTTTCATTCCCGTCAATCTTTCCCTCCAAATCTCCATACCCGCATCTCCAATTTCCCTCAAAACCCATCAAACTCCATCTCTCATCTTCTCACTCTCTCTCTCTCAAACAAAAATCTCATCACCCTTTGACAATTTCCTTTGCTACCCAGACCTCAGATTGGGCCCAACAGGAGGAAGGGAATGATACTGTTGCTGTTGAAGAAGAACCCAAATGGGAAAATGAATCTGAAGAATGGGAAGGTGAGGGAAAAGATGACGATGTCGATGAGAATGAGAATGAGATTGTTGAACCGCCTGAAGAGGCGAAACTTTTTGTTGGGAATTTGCCTTATGATGTTGATAGTGAAAAATTGGCTATGCTTTTTGAGCAGGCTGGAATTGTTGAGATTTCTGAGGTATAATTTGGTCAGGTTTTGATTCTTAAGAGTATGCATTAATTAATTGGATTTTGTGTTGTTTTGATAGGTTATTTACAATAGAGATACTGATCAGAGTCGAGGATTCGGGTTTGTGACAATGAATACAGTTGAACAAGCTGAAAAGGCTGTGGAGATGTTTCACGGATATGTATGTTGATTGATTTCTTCGTGTTTGGCTAAGTTTTTTTTTATTTTGGCTATGTTTTTGTATAGAAGTTAGATTTTGTGCATTTACGGCATGTAACTAAGTAATGTACAAATTGCACGACTAGATCATAGGTTTTTTCATGTTTAATCATTATGGTAGTGTCACTAAGGGTGATTGAAGTGCTACAAAATGGTCACTTATCATATTTCATTGATGCCATTGAAGATTGATATATGTTGAAAGTTTTATCGACCTCAAATGTGTGGACGATATGGAGCTCAGGCTACTACGGGAAATATGCTTTATGTGGTTATTAGTTACACTTGATGTCTCATGTGAGTTAGATATAGTTCTTCATTGATGATGATTGTTAATTATGTGTTAGGTTGTTTGCCTTTAGAGGCGATCCATAATTTCAATGAAAATCATTGTGAAGTGATGATCAAATCATGAGACTAGACTGAGAGAGCCATTGATTGAAGCAGTTACATAGAAACTCCTCGGAGGTCATGAGAAGCTAACAAGTTGATAAATATGCAATGTACTGAATTCGGTGTCTAATATGTGTCCAGACTAGTGTAATCTCAGTTATCACTTAGCTGTTAGCAATAGTGGAAGGAAGGTGTCCAATATATCTTTAATTTTGTTGTTGTGATGATGACATGCTAGATAGTAGTTTTCCCACAAATTATGTCAGGAGCAAAAAATTTACATGACTCTAGAAATGTATCTATGTGAATTCAACTTCCTCATATCCCCCTTGAAGAAGTAATCCAATCGGAGAACAAGGAAAGACAGTTTCTATTTCATCCATGTGGGTGTGTGAGCCGTAACATATACCTACCTGGTGTGAACTGCTTGCAATGAGATTAGGTAGAGGGTCATTAAATTCAGGACAAGTTTGGTTCTTACATGCATTGGGTTGATTACTCAAGCTTACAAGAGCTCAAGTGTTCGCCCCATAGGGTTTCCCCTTGCTAAGGTCATGAACAGATAAGAGTCCAGCAGCTCTGGCTTCCTCAAATAGGCCAAGATGCTGACAGTGGCCATGTTGGTCCCCTATCACTTCTGTGGTTTCATTTTTCATAAGTACCAATACTTTTGTTGTATCTTAGGGTGTGTAATGTTCGTCAAGCAAGTCAGATGACTCGCATTGCACCTAAGAAAAGTGTGGAGAGAGCATGAAGTTAGGACTTGAGAGAAGTAAATTGTTAACTAATGATGCCTGGTTTACGTGTTTTGTTCAGCATACTCTGCTATAGCTTTAGATGCATTCTTCTGAGGCTGTTTTCTGTGTTAAATAGGATGTAGGCGGAAGGCTATTGACTGTTAACAAGGCTGCACCAAGAGGATCACAGCCAGAACGCACCTCTCGTGCGTTTGCACCTTCTTTCAAAATCTATATTGGTAACCTTCCATGGAGTGTGGATAATTCCCGCTTGGAACAGGTTTTCAGTGAGCATGGAAAAGTAGTGGACGTCCGTGTTGTTTATGACAGAGAGACTGGGCGTTCACGTGGTTTTGGTTTTGTCACAATGTCTGACGAGACTGAAATGAATGATGCCATTGCTGCTCTTGATGGACAGGTATTGTCATATAAACAATGCTATAAATTTTGCTAGTAAGTTTATTTCATCAAGTTCTCATAACATGTTTGATTTCTTCAATCTGTGTGATCGTGCATGCACGCGATTGTTCATGTGTAAGTATATGAATGTGTAGCTTTTCATATGGGTGTCTTGGTTTGCAGAGTTTGGATGGAAGGGCAATCAGAGTAAATGCAGCAGAAGACAAACCAGGACGCCCTTTTTGAATTGAACCGAGATAAATCAAAATTTGCTGGAAGCAATTTCTTAATTTAGGTGAGAACTGGTATCAATTTTTTTGTAAGTTTTGGATAAGATATTGATGTTTTCTTTCTTCATAAATTCATTGATTGAGCTGGAATTGTGTACAAATCATTGTTGAGCAAAGCTATTATCTCGAAGATTTTATTCTCATGCATTCAAATCGAATGTAGATAATAGGGTTATAAAGATCCAAGAAATTTACAGAGAAAGGCACGAACATAGACCATCGTGCAACTATATCAACCAATATGTACAATACTTAAAAGAATAATGGTACTAATAGCCACGCAATTGAGCATCTTTACTTGTCAAAGGAACATACTGGACTGAAATTTCACTACGAGCACTGATAGAACCATCTTGATTCTTGTCCACCACCATCAACTCCTGGAATACGTTACCAACTGGAATTACCATCCTGCCTCCGGGCTTAAGTTGATCGATTAGTGGCTTTGGAATTTCTGGTGCTGCTCCAACGGGAATAGCATCATAAGGTGCAAACTCCGCCCACCCTTGCCTTCCATCTGTCAAGATGGATATGCCACCAACATAAATTACATACAAAATAGTACATATATCAGAGTCTCGTGAATCTTTCTAAGAAGCATATTTGAAAAATGAAACTTGTAAACCAGGGATTTTGGTAACATACCACCAGCATGGATTGATAAAGAACCTTCTTTCAATAACGAAGCAGCTGAACTATTTCCAATATTTTGGATTGAGGAAGTAACTAACTCAGGTATATGTTCTACACCAACAGCACAACCTTGTGACCCAACCATCATTGCAAAGCATGCTGTCAGATATCCAGTTCCTACATGAAGAATCACGTAAGGAAATTTAGAATCAATTGCCATGGATCAGGTAAAAATGTACACCATTGAAAGTAGGTCATTGAATATCTTTTTGCCTCTCAACTTATCTATAAAATGTTTTACAATAAGGTTTCATGCGTCTGTAAGTTCTTGACCTGCGATCTTTTTCCTTGGCAATTTGGTAATGTCACCTTTAACTAGAGTCGTATTACTCCTCCGTTCACACCATGCATCGAGTTTCTAAGTTCTAGCAAGAGTCCCACTCATTGATTTCTCTATCCTCATATCAGTCTGCTTATTTAATAAAAAATTTACTCCAAACTACCATCAACAATTATCACAGCTAAATTGAAATTTTCTATAATTAACTCATGATCCCCTTTATAGAACTGCCTAATTCAATCATGTAGCACATACCATGCCAAAGCTAGTAATTTGATGATTCAAATAACATAAAAATGTTAACCATTACCATAAGTTTTAAGATATTATAATAGCCAAGTTGAGCAACGAGTATGAGTAAAGTACCTAAGCCAACATCTAAAGCATGCATGCCAGGCTGCAAGTGCTCCTCCAACAATTGAAGACAGATTGCATGCATATGAGGGGCAATAATAGTGACATTGTAACCTATTACCATCGGATTGTCAACATAAGCCGGGGTTTCAGCAGGAACAAACAATGCCCTATCAATAGTCTCCATTACTTCAGCCACCTTATTCGAATTAATCACTCCATTGTTCTGCAAAGTCTTCAACATTGATTCCATTACCAGTCATTAATTTCTGTCCATTATTAAAACACAGTTTAAGCAAATAAGTCCTTAAGTTTTCACCATAAAAAACAAATAACATATTGGATGAATAAAATTTGAGGTAGGATTTTTCGCTACTAAAAGGAAAAAGGAAATAATAAGATAAGTATAAGAAATGTTTGTACCCAACCAGCTACAATTACACACATTAGAAGCCCATCAACCAGTCTCGTGAAATTGAGCTTGGACATTAGTCCATACTCAAGATAACTTGGATTGCCTATTCTCCACATTACGGATGCTTATTTTCATCACTTGCACAATACCAAAATACCAGTTATAATAGGTCTGCTATAATCAATTATATAGTCAAGATATACTCACGACATGGGATGTGAGACTCATGACCCATACTGCCCAACCTTAGGCCTGGTGTTGCTACATACAAGTAACAACCACTTACGTCTTCAGTAAAGTGTGTGCAATTAGCTCCACTACAATTGGTCAATTTATATTAGCATGGAATAGGTTTGCTATAATCAATTATATAGTCAAGATATACTCATGACATGGGATGTGAGACTTCCTGAACCATATTGCCCAACCTTAGGCCGGGTATTACTTCTTACATATTCAATAAAGAGCGTGCAATTAGCTCCACTACAATTAGGTCAATACAAATTAGTATTTCCACACTACTGGAGACAAAACTCAACCAAATCAAATCCAACAATCTCGACAAACCTAATGTATAATTGATACGCTTCTTTGAACATATCATAAAACCAACATACAATAAATTCAACCACTTTCCACAATCCGAAATCCCAAACGTTATGTTTAACTACTATATGATTGATCATCCAACACAAATTAGGACTAGTCAGTAAATCTGATCATAATCAAGAACCCTAAACACATCAAGATGCAATGTTTTCATTTCCATCAATCAAAACCCAAAAACAAACTAACAACAATTTTGTCATCAATGGCTGAAATATCCAATTTACAAAAGCAAATAGAGAGAGAAATTATACATCCATGGCGGAAAGAGAGAGAGAGCGAGTTGGACGAAAAGAGATTAGGGTTTGAGAATTGAGCCGATAATGGCCATGAATTCTGAAGATTAGGAGGTGTTATAGAAGCAACCCACAATTGCTGCACCCATACGCTACTGCTACTGCTACTGCTACTGCTAGATTATATATAATCATTTATTCCTTTCGATCCCGCATTTATCTTCATTTCGTCTTCTTAGCTACCAACTAATTTACTTCCTCATTTCATTTACCCAATTGAGAAAAAAAAAAAAAAAAAAAAACCAAGAAGGAGAAGAAGGTAAAGTGTACCGTATTCCTAAAATATTTAAAATCTCAAAATAACAATTAATCAATACACATGTCACTCAATATTATCATAATGCTATCATTAAATTTTAGCTCATATCATATGTGGCAAAAAATTTATCCCGTCATATGGGATCCACCTCTTATAATAAACCATAACTCATGAAATTGACAAACACTTCACTAGTTAGGGTTTCTATTGCACTTTCAATTCATCTTCGATCCATCTTCAATTTATCTCCAATTTATCTCAAACTATTCTAATTCATTTTTAATTTATCTCCGATTCATCTTTAAATCGCAAATGTCATCCTCAAGCAGATGCAATAAGATGGTTGTTGGAATAAACAATACGATTTCAATCGCGAAATTCCATGTGAGGTGCTCCATTGCCACTGTGACAATATTGCAACCATTCGTACTAGGTGGACAAATTTGAACCGAGGAAGAAGATTTTGGTGTTGTAGTAGATCCAATTGTGAAGAGCAGTGTGATTTTTTTTTGCAGTATAATTCTCAAATTTGTGGCCGTGGGCAAAAAATTATTCTTGGGCTACTCAGAAAAATCAGCACATTTAAAAGAAAAATTGATGCAAAAAAATATAGTGAAAAAGGCAGTATTATGCATCATAGGTATTTTTTGGACAATTATAGACTGTCTTCTTCTTATTATATACATTTTAACTCAAGAGGACATGAAATTTGATATGAAATATTGGTTAGATTCATGGTATTCTTATTATAAGTTTACCAGTCAAGTTTTAGGTAGTATTAAGTGTTTGTTATATGTAATTTATTAGGTTTGTTTTATTATTGTGAATCTGGATAGTATATATTAGTCAATTATGTTTGTGTGTATGTTTGGATGCAACTGTATGTGGCCGATACCTTATGTAACCGAGTATGATTTGTCTAAATGAATCACTTTTGTGTTTGTGCATATCTCAATATCCTTAGCAAGACATTAGCACCATTAACAAACATCTCTCATCAGTGCCACAACAGTGCATGACCAAATCCATGTTCGAAATGTTGGGATTGCAAACAAATAAATACAGTAGAATGCAAGCGATAAACAAACAAATTCCTTTTTGCACACATATAATTGATTGGTTTACGTAATTTTACTCAGTAGTCAATCTAGTAGTTGAAAATAGTTACATATAAACTAAATCAAAAGTGCATGCTTAAATGCGCTTTTAAATTATTTAGATAAAATCTAGGTCAAAAATAGTAAAAGCTGGCAATCCACATATTTCTGCACTCGTCCGTCTTATTTTACACATTTAGAGCCCTCTTAGTGAACATCAATTTTTAGTATCATGAAAATTGCTACTAATAGTTGAGTTTCTAACAAATAACTTTAACAACTGATAAAGTTATAAATTGGGTATGGGCTCCATTTAGGAGGAGTAACAAAAGATAATAAGTAAAAAAAATTATTGTTTATTGTAGAAAGCAATGGTGGTGTGGTCACCAGATTCTATTCGTTTATAACAATTCAACATGAGAATCTCTCAAGAATCTCAATCTTAGAAACTTAAACTACTATATATTTAAGACAGAATAAATAAACAATTGTCTATATTTTCACAAGACACAGTTTACCTCTTCCGTCTCTTTCCATAAAAGTACGAAATAAGTGTGTTTGGTATAGCTTTGTTTAGTTATAAATTTTACAGCATATGTTGAATGCCAAAAGTGTTTTCTCTCCTTCCATTTTACTGTGTTCTATGAGATTTGAAATTTGGAGAAGAACTATGGCACCTTTAAAACTAGAGTCTTAAGCAAACCTTTTCCTTTGAATCATGACAGCTTGACGTGATACAGAAATGGAAAATATGACCACTGATATCTATAAGCAGCCACTCTCTTGTCATTTTATTTGTATCATTATTGTATAAAATTCTAAATACAATATTCACACATAGTGCCAATACACAGTACATAAATGTATAAATAAGCCACCTCAATTTAATTGACATTCAAATCTAATATACAGCCACCTAATTCAATTGCATTCAAATCTAATACATATCCACCTAAATTCAAGTGACATACAAATGCAATACACAACACATGAATTCAATTGAAGTTTTAAATTCCAAGTTTAAATACCAAAAGAGAAATGACATGTTCATCGTACATTAATATGTTCATCAGACATTACAAAATGAATAATTAACTACCATTAATCTATTCATCACATTAATCAAAATCAAAACATATGCAAGTTCAATTCTTGCATATGCTATCTACCCTACATAAATTTCTGACTTGAACCTTGTTCTAAACCTTGTAGTTGTTCCTAATTGAGTGCCTCCTTGGCTTGAAGCTTGAGTCCCTCTTTGGCTTGTTGGTTGGCTGCATTTTTTTCCACTTGTATGTCTGCCTCTTGTACCACTTGGTTTGCTGCCTCTTTGGCTTTTTGGTTGATTCTCTGCATGGTGAATTGGCTGACTTACAGTCTGGCTGATATACCTGTCACCTTGGTTGCTTGGTTGACTACTTGCAATGTTGCTCGCATTTGCTGCATTTTCTTCATGTGATACCCTAAATCCCATGAAGTTCTCCTCAGCTCTAGGCCTACCTCTTCTCCTCATTGGTTGTCAAATATTCGCATAAAACAAAATGAAGATATGTATGAATATGTATATGTTAATTAATAACAAGAAGGTCTAAGCTTACCATTTTATTTGCACCAGAAGTTGATGCCTCACCACCGAGTGTGCAAGTACTTGCATTGTGTCTTGTACATTTGTATTTACTGCAATGCATTATTGTTCTTTTCTTTGAAAACTTGGTTGGCCTGTCAATCCTTATGTTTCATTAGTGTCCCTAAACCTACTCTTTTTAGGTTTTCCAGTTAGCTTCTTAATTGTTGGAGGATTTATCTCTTCTAGATCTACATGTTCCGAAAAATTTGGGCCATTTATTGGTTGCATCATATACAAATAGATTTTTGGGAAGCTAGACTCAACGTAGTTCTCTGATTGTTTGCCCATATAATTGAGTGCAACTATTGCATGCACACATGAAATTCCAACCAATTCCCAAGAATATCATACACATTTTCTTTGTGTAATGTCCATTGCCCACCCGGGACTTCGCAACATCTTTAAAATCTATTCGCATATTTTAATCACAATATTTTCTCTATTTTCTGATCTTTCCTCACACACTCATTTTTCACTTCGTATTGTCATTATTATTTTTTAAAATAATTCTACTTCTTCATATAAGAAAAAATGGATATGAAAAAAAAGAGACTTGTCACTCACTCGCAATATTTTATTACATGCACTAATAAAATTAAAATGACCATATAAGGAAAGTAATAAAATTAGACAAAAATTTATTGTTATAAATACCAAAAATAAACTTCCTTTTCTTTATATCACAAAAACAAATAAAATAAAAAAGGAAAACAAAAAAGGCAAAGATTAGACCTTTATAACATGTGAAATGAAAATGACCAAAGCGTCTTCACGGATTCCAATATCATTGCCCTAATATTCGTGCCTTCAATTTCATCCAAACTCAATCCCCCAAATCTCTCTTTGCAATGTCACCCATTGAACTGTTTCTGTGTTTACCCTTTTCAATTTTCTTCTGATTTTGCCCCAAAAGATTTCAATTTTGGAAGGAAATTATGGGTGGGGTTACTTCATCTATGGCTGCAAAACTTGCCTTTTTCCCACCAAACCCATCTTCATATAAAGTGATTAAGGATGATTCAACAGGGCTTTTGTTGTTAGACCCTTTTCCTCATCGAGAAAATGTTGATGTTTTGCGATTGAAAACTCGGCGTGGGAATGAGATTGTTGCTGTTTATGTTCGGTATCCTATGGCTACTTCTACCCTTTTGTATTCTCATGGAAATGCTGCTGATATTGGTCAGATGTATGAGCTTTTCATTGCGCTTAGTATTAACTTGAAAGTTAATCTCATGGGGTATTTCACTTGTCTCTTAATTTTGATGTTTAAGTTAGTAGAGTGATTTTGATTATGTTGGTTTGTGTTTTATTTTTTATTTTTTATGATTTGGCAATGCCCGGTTTGATTATTTGATTAGAATGTAGATTGATGGCAATTTGTGTTTTTGTCAATACCTAGTTTGATTATTTGATTAGGATCGGAGATTTGATGGCAATTTTGTTTTTTGGCAATATCCGCTGCCATTATGTGATTAGAGTTGAAGATTTGATGGCAAAATGTGTTTTTGGCAATACTCGGTTGGAATGTGTAACTAGATTTTGATGATATGTTGTTGGGTTTGCACAATATACATAAGTTTGTATTATGTATGTCTGTTTGTGTCTGATTGAATTCCTCATCGATGTATAGAGTTGAATGGTGATGAGTTTCGGTGAATCAACTAAGATGTTCGTTTCTAAATCTAGATGGAAGGATACTTATGAAAGTTGTATTTGATTTTAGATGTAGTTGTAATAATTTATTTGATGAAGAGAAGGATTTTGTATGGACTGCTGGTTTGAAATTGTTGATGGGTGAGCGGGAAATATGGAATCAGTTGTTGAAATGTTTGTTTGATCTGTTCGTTTCACATCATACACGTGTAGTGTTATTCTTAGCTTAACTTGTTTTTGGATTGGGAAATGGTGGCTGATAGTAGAAAGTGAAATCTAGTGGGAATTATGATTGACTCACTTAGTCTAGTTAGCTTGATTAATTGATCGAATAAGAAAGATTGTTTTGTTATTTTCCTTAAAAGAGCCCTGTAATTTCACTTCCCCGAGGAAGTAGGTGTTAGGGCTGTACACGTGTTAGAAAGAGGTATATCTTACTGGATTTATTTTCTTTCAAATTATTGCATTTTTCCCTTTTTTTTTTTTACCTCCTTCAGACAGATGACATGTTTAACTTGTGACAGATGGCCCATAAGGGTAATGACTTAAAATTAGATTAAGGCAAATTTGGCACTTTCTAATAAAATATATAATACGATATGTTAAAGATCCTATACGCAATTGCCTAGGCACCTGGAGGACTAGAAAACTCATTACCTTCTACCCCTATATCTCAATACAAGCCAGGATACATGAAAACCTCGTCTCGGGAGATAAAGTAATTAGTGTTAAGTTTCCAGAATGTTTTGATGAAGATAAGTACATTAATAGATTCAAATATTTGGTTAAACTCAGATCTAAGGTCATTGTTTCTTAACCCACTATATTTCAGTTTATCTCGAATCAGATGGTGAAAGGTGGATGTGAAGTCCAAACAAACCTTTGAAATATAAAACATTTTAAAACTGCTTATGTTATGAAATGTCACAGCTAAAGAAGTTTGTTTATCTAATTCTACATCTTGGTCCAGTTAAAACATGGATGATGCAGTTTGAGTGGATTTGACTCTAGAAACATGAAGAAGGCAATCATGAAGATTCCTTTCCTTTTTATGACT
Source organism: Francoa sonchifolia (assembly GCA_036897585.1). Classification (NCBI taxonomy): domain Eukaryota; kingdom Viridiplantae; phylum Streptophyta; class Magnoliopsida; order Geraniales; family Francoaceae; genus Francoa; species Francoa sonchifolia. The sequence goes on along the minus strand of JAYMTB010000361.1, from coordinate 2,193 downwards.
TTCATTTAGGGAGTGCCAGTCAATATAGATTCCCTTTTTTCTCCAGCCGATCAAATTTTTTAAAATAATCTCCACGATCTGTTCACTCTTACTCGAGCAAGTACTACTAGACGAACCATAAACCAACTTGAAATAAGATGGGAAATGACAAAGACTACAATTTAGAAAGACAAAACGTACTTAATAACATAATGTTTGAGCAAAGAATATTGATAAAAATACTATATCTAGAATACAATCAACTACTTGTTTGTCGCACTGGTTATGGATATTCAAAACTTGGTTTAGTATCAGGGTATCAATTTTGGTTGCTAAGCTAAAAGGGCATGAGCAAATATGAGAGAGAGGGAGAACTATACTGAATTTGGGCCGTATTGTTAACACCTTAATCGGGTCAAAGATACAATAACAATTTCTTGTCCAATAAATTCAGAAATTGTGTGGGGCCGGGGCCTATGCTGGCCCACACACCTAAGTTGGGTCAAATCACGGAAGTTCATGCGATGCTGATTGTTCGGAAATCTTGATTTGTTCTGGACTTATTTGACCTAAATCCTAGCTAAGTCAATTTTATATGCTAGTTCATTGTAAAAGGAAAATACAACAACCACGTATTTATATGAGGAAAGTGAATATACAACTTAGCACTGAGATATTTATGTATTCTCAAGCTCATCTCTGTAATTTATGCAGGTATGACTACTCTGGCTACGGGATATCATCGGGGAAGGTAACTTTGTATAATTCTTTTATTATTTTTTTGATTAATTGTGCTTGAAAGCACTCTCTGAAGCTTACAAGTACACGTGTGCAGCCTAGCGAACATAATACTTATGCAGATATCGAAGCTGCATATAAGTGTCTGGAAGAGGCCTATGGTGCTAAACAGGAAAACATAATCTTCTATGGCCAATCTGTTGGCAGTGGCCCTACTTTGGATCTTGCTGCTCGTTTGCCACGTTTAAGGGCTGTGGTTCTGCATAGTGCAATACTATCAGGGTTAAGAGTCATGTATCCTGTCAAGCGCACATACTGGTTTGACATCTATAAGGTGAATTCATGTTCATTTGTCTGTTTATGTTATGTCATTATCAGTCATCATGTATGCATGTGGTGTGTTTCTGAAGTGATTTTCTATTTTGTGCAGAATATCGACAAAATCACATTGGTCAAGTGTCCCGTGCTGATCATTCATGTGAGTATTTATAATGTGATACTTTTCAATTTCCTTTAAACGTTTTTATTAAGTCCGTTATCATGAGTTTATAGCAATCTATGCAAATAATTATCTGAGGTTCTTCATAAGAATGTTGGGAAAAGTTGAAAGTTGAAACTGAAGTTCTTCATGAAAAAAGAATTGTAGAAACTGAGAAAAGAGAGCGAGGTATGACAAGAAAAGGTGCAGATAGTATATAGTTTTCGGACAATACGAAAAGTGCCCATGTCAAAAAATTTCATCTATTATATTAGTTTGTAACTTGTTTCATATTTACTTGTATGCGTTCATTTGATCTACATGAGACACATTAAGAAATCAAATAAGTAGCTTAATACACGAATGATGCAAAAGTCGGTCTCATGCATTATGATCAAAGATCCCCGAAATAATATTAAAGTTCAATCATTATCTTCTTCGCTACCCGATGAAGAAAATTTGCAAATTACTACATACACATGGGATTGAAGATTGCTGAGGTCTGTCTCATTCTTTTTTCTTGTGTTTCGATAATGGTCCGGTAGTTTTCCTTTGGACTTTGCAGCGATTTTACATTCAGTATTAATTTTGTGGTTTGGTTTATTCTCTGTCCGTAGGGAACTTCCGATCAAGTGGTCAATTGCTCTCACGGAAAACAACTGTGGAAACTGTGCCCAGAGAAATACGAGCCATTATGGATCAAGGGAGGAAACCACTGTGATTTAGAACGCTATCCTGAATACATGAGGCATCTGAAGAAATTCATATCAACAGTTGAAAAACCACTTTCACAAAGGAATAATTTCTGGCAAAATGCTCATGGAATCGACCTATCAAGACGTGGAAACGATTATCTGGAACCTCCAAGGAAGAGTACCGACCAAAGAGAACGACCAAGGAAAAGCATCGATAGACCCGAAAAACTGAAATTTCACGAGTACAAGGTTAACAAGATTAACAACAATGACAAACTCGAGAACTTGCGCATTTCCTTCGAC
>JAYMTB010000360.1:0-14992 GCA_036897585.1 Francoa sonchifolia | reverse complement strand
TTAACCAGATATTTGTTTCATATCTTTATCTTCTACTTTTTAACTTTTGAATCTCGAATTTTGAATTCTGAATCTTTTTAAATTTCAAATCCTTTTATTTTAAATTATTTTATCTTTAACTTTTAAACTTTGATATTTAAATTTTAAATATTTCTTTTAATATCTGAAATTCAAATTCTCCTTTCTTCTCTCATTCTGATAATTGAATAAATTAATCCAATTCCTGTGGATTGGACCATGCTTACCATTTTTACTACCTTTATAAAAGCAGGAATTATTTGACGGATTCGACAACCATCATATACATGGGGTAACCTTTGTTCATTTGGGACGTGCGCAAATGCTTTGCACCCAAAAACCTTCAAGTGAGAGTATGAAACATTTTTCCCAATCTATGGGATGTCAAAATCCAAGGGAACTGATGGAGATCGATTAATGAGATAGACAGTAGTATTAACAGCTTCCCCTCAAAATGGCTTAGGTAGCATCGCCAGTCTCAGCATGCATCTGACTCTTTCCACAATAGTTCGGTTCATTCTTTATGCCACACCATTGTCTTGTGGTGTACCAGGAACAGTTGTCTCGTGTCTAATTACATGCATTGAATAGTATGCTTTAAACTCTTTGAATGTATACTCTAATTCATTATCAATATGAAGACAATTCAAGAGCTTTCCTATTTCTCGCTCCACCATGGCATGGAATTTGTGGAATACTTGAAACACCTGGCTTTTTGCACTTAACAACTACACCTACACTTTTCGAGATACGTCATCAATAAAGATCACGAAGTATCTATTTCCTCCTAGAGATTGGACCTCAATAGGACCACAAACATTATAGTAAACCATGTCTAATAGACTTGATTTTCTTCTAGAGATCTTACTGAACGAAACTCTATGTTTTTTACCAAACAAACAATTTTCACAAGGGTGTATAGTTTTACCTTGGGAAAAGGGAATAAGAGAATCTTTTGCTAGCACTTGTAGCCCTTTCTCACTCATATGACCTAACTTCTTATGCCATAGGTCGGGTGATGAGTCATGTTCAACCGCATTCAGCTAATTTGCTTGCACTTGCACATGTGTTCTGTATAAAGTGCAGCAAAGACTTCCTCTAATGACCACTAATGCTCCCATGGACAATTTTCAGTTCCTGTTGTCGAAGTAAAGATCATATCCTTGTCTGTCTAAAGAACGTATAGACATGAGATTAAGATGTATTTCAGGGACATGAAGAACATCTTTAAAGACCATCATAAATCAAATGTTGATTTTGATACACACGTCACGTATCCCCATAATAGGCGAGTAACTCGAATTTCTCATTTTCACAGCATCAAAGTCACCTGCTATGTATGTTGCGAAGAGCTCTTTTTTAGAAGTTACATGATAGGATATTGTTGTATCAACCACCCATTCGTCTCTGTCTTCTGCAACATGATTACATTCTCCTCTCGATGTGGAAGGACCTACCACGTCTGGTGCCTCAGAAATTGTTGCTTTATTGTTTTCTTCAGTATCCTTCTTTTTGTTTTCATCTCGACGAATCCAAAAGGTCTTCTTTATATGATCTTCTTTATTACAGTGGAAGCATTTTCTGGTTTCTCTGACTTTGAAATTTCCTCTAGATTCGCTGCAACCTCTCGAGCCTCTAGCTTCAATACTCCTCCTCCTTCCTCGGCTTTTTGTAAGAAAGGCCTGAACATGACTCATGCTAGCATCCTTTCTTGTTGTCTTTTCATTAAACATACAGTCTTTCATTGTAGTTCAAGAGACTGTACCATCTGGAGCCAAAATTGCTCAGTGATACCACAAGAGTTTCCCAACTATCAGATAATGAACTTAGCAATAATAATGCTTGCAGTTCATCGTCTATTGTCATCTTCATCTGACATAATTGGTTAACCAAATTTTGAAAATCATTATGATGCTCAGCAGCAGATTTACCTTCTTTATAATTCAAGTTCACGTTCTTTCGAATCAAGAAAGCTTTATTTTCTGTCATTTTTCTCTCATACATGGACTCCAGCTTCTTCCATAAAGAGTATGCATCATTGTCAATTAATACATGGTGAAATTTGTTAGAATATTGACTCAAATTCTCTGATAATATTTGAATAATATTTTATTGGTAGATTCCTAAATTTAGGGATATAAGATAATATCATGATTTGATATTATTTTATTTAGGATTTACTTGTTTGACAGGTAGGTTTAGTTTTCTTATAAATAGGTTAAGATTTATGAGAAAAAAGGTGTGGGAGAAAGGAGAATCAAAGTTGAGAAACCAAAGTTGAGAAGTACTTTGGGAATTTGATTGTGAGGTTGAGAGTTTAGATTTTTCTCTTTCCAAAAGTTGTAGTTGTTGAAGTTGAATAAAGCAGTTTTGTTGTGGTGGATGTTGGATCTACGTTAAATTGGTGTTCTTGAGTTTTTTGTTTAATTTTCGTTTCTTAACAACTGGTATCAGAGCCTCATTAGTGGGGCTTAGTGGGAGCGACGATTTTAGAAGAAGAAAGGTCAATATCAACAAGTTTGATGGCAAGGATTTCAAATTTTGGAAGATGCAGATCGAACATTATCTGTATTATAAGAAGTTGCATGAACTGCCGTCAGGAGAGAAGCCAGATGACATGCGGCAGAAGGACTGAGATTTGTTGGATCGTCAGGCTCTTGGCGTGATTCAGCTAACATTGGCACGAATGTTACTTTCAACATTGTCAATGAAAAGACTACAGCAGGTTTGATGACAGCGTTATCAAACATGTATGAAAAACCATCTGCATCTGCATCAAATTTATTTGATGCGTCGGTTATTTAACCTGAAGATGGGTCAGTTGCTGATCACATCAATGAGTTTAATGTGATTATAACTTAGTTGATCTCGGTAGATATCATATTCGATGATGAAGTTAAGCCATTGATATTGTTCTCGTCTCTACCAGAGAGTTAGTCTAGAATGGTGACTGCAGTGAACAGTTCGTCAAGGACTACCAAGCTGGTACTGGATGATATTCGAGATTTGATTCTTAGTGAGAATATTCATAGGAGGGAGTCAAATGAATCAATGTGTTATGCGGGTTCTGCTTTGAGTATTGCAAGCAGAGGAAGGAACAATCAACAAAGTTATAATAAATATCATGGCAGATCTATATTAAATAATAAAAAAAAATTCGACAATGAGTCCTTCTATTGTGGAAAAGTTGGGCATATTCAATTATAATGTAAAGAGATGAAAGAAGATTTGATAGAGTTGAGAAGGAAGAAAGTGAAAAGTAGTGATAGTAGTGTGAATTCTGTTAGTGATGAGTATGATGATGATATGGTATTATAACAAAGTTGGAAGATGTCGAAGAAAAGTTGAAGAGTATTGATGAGGTGGAGCATAAGACATTGATTGTTAGTGAAGTTTCGGTCAAAGGCAAGTTGAAGGAACTCGACATGGATGAGGATGTGATTTTGGATTCTGCATGTTCGATTCACCTAGTTAAAGATAGAAAATATATTGATTGTTTGAAGGAGTGTCCCAAAATATAAGTCACTACTAATAGTGGGAAGATAGTTTTGGTCGATAGAGAAGGTAGGATCAGAATATGACTGCATGATGGATGTGTGAAAACTTTTGATAATGTCAAGTATGTGTCATCTTCACAATTTAATATCTTATCATTAGGAAAGTTGAGTACGATGAGATATAAATATGGTGGAGGTGATGGGGAGTTACATATCATTAGTGGCTATCGTGTTGTGATGAAGGCTAGGAGAAACTCCAAAGGGATATTCATGTTCGAGGGAAAAGCTTTGATTAGAAGATTAGGTGAAGAAAACATAAAAATGAAGAAGGTGAAATTCAAGATTGAAGAGAATTTGATTCAAGTTGGACATTGTTAGAATATTGACTAAAATTCAAAGACCGTATATTTGAATAATATTTTATTGGTAGATTCCTAAATTTAGAAATATAAGATAATATCATGATTTTATATTATTTTATTTAGGGTTTACTTGTTTGGCAAGTAGGTTTAGTTTTTTTATAAATAGGTTAAGATTTATGAGAAAAAAAAGTGTGGAAGAAAGAAGAACCAAAATTGATAAGTACTTTGGAAATCCGATTATGATGTTGAGAATTTACACTTTTTTCTTTCCAAAAGTAGTAATTGTTGAAGTTGAATAAAGTAGTTTTGTTGTGATAGATATTAGATCCACGTTAAATTGATGTTCTTGATTTTTTTTTTTTGATTTTCGTTCCTTAACAACTGGCTAATGTCGACCCAGTTTCGGATTTGAGCAACAGCTTTCCAATTCAAGATCTTACAATATTTTTCTATCACGTCTTCTGGCTTAACTCCTTCTTCGATTGGTTCTTACAAATCCTAGCTATAAAGGATATCCAATATCTTCAGTTTCCAAATAGAGTATTTCAAAGAATTTAGTTTGATCATCACCGCATTGTGATCTTCCATGATTGAGAGTATCAAGCCGCCCTAATAAACCAGCTTTGATACCACTTGTTGAGATAAGAGACAGAAAAATAGAAAATAAAAACGAAAAACGAAAAATAAAGACACTCAAGATTTATAGGCAAAACTGTTCCTGCATCCACTTAAGAGTTTCTTATCACTATGAGAAATAATAGTACAAGAAATAAACAATGAACTTTTACACTTGAAAAATCCAACTCGGATTTCAATTGTACCCCTACTCACTCACTATGTTAGAGAAAGCTACTTTAACCTCTCTTCAATAACTCACAACATTCTTCCTCACAAATTCTCTACACAAGAAAACTCTTGTTCTTATGTAAATATCTCTCAATGAGAAGACCCTTGCTCTCTTCACTAAGTTGTGATTTTGTGTGTTAAAATGTCTTCAACAATGAACCATATTTATAGGCTCATCTACCGCCCAAATCAACCAATGATTGTCCACCATTCAAGTGGTCAATCAAGTGTCACCTTTCATCCAACCAATGAAAGACCACCTTTTATTAGCCAATCAACAACACCTCTCAACTAGCTAACGAAAAATCACCACACAACAAACCAATCATTATTTTTGTATTTCTATTTATCAATTTTAATAAAATGATATTTGGAGGGAGCCAACTCATCAAATCGGTTACAAGTGTATGGGTAAGAAATTTGAATGAAAACGACGAGGAACAACAAAGAAGTAGGACAAGATAGAGTGCAGGCACAATTGTTGAGGTTTAATTCAACATAATAAATTTGAATGATGTCCCAATTAATTATTCTTGTCTTTTATCAACTGTATTGACAACATCAAATGGACTGCTTTAATCATTAATTGCAATAATAAATAATATATTGGTAATAGAAAGTGATAAGTGAATATGCCGACAATCAAATTTCATAATCCCAAAGTTGTTCAATTGACTTATATGGGCTTGTGGTTTGATTAACAAAATAATCACCTCTCATGATTTTTCTCTCTTCCAATTTGTCAATCTCCACCAAATCATGATCGTCCAATTTGAGTTTGAGGGCACCCATGTTTTCCATCATACGATCTTCATTGAAACTCTTAACAATTGTACTAACACCCTTAGACAATCCCCATTTCAAAGCAACCTGTGCTGCTGTGCTTTTGTGCTTCTCTGCAATGGATTTGATTAATGGATTTTGAACCACAGCCGTTGATCCCCACGCATTTCCTGGCCCACCCAATGCTGAATATGCGCTCACATGGATCTTATGCTCCGCGCATATCTCCCGTAGTCTTGTTTGCCTCCACATCGGATGCATTTCCACCTAATCATACAACCACATATAGTTGAGTATACGTGTCCTGGAAACAAATTAAAAAAAGTCGACTCTAATTCTACGTATTAAATAAATACATAATAACCTACTTGATTAACGGCAGGAGGCACAGATGCAAATTCTAACAGTCGTTGAATCTTGGAGCTAGAGAAATTACTCACTCCAATAGCCCTACACATTCCCATATCCAAACACTTCTCCATAGCAGCCCAAGTGGCCTGAAGATCCAAGGGTTCAAAATCACCTTCATCAGGCACTGGATAAGTAGCCCATGGCTTGAGTTTGACTGGCCAGTGAACCAAATACATGTCTATATATTCCATGCCCAAGTTGCTGCAACATTCCATTACAATGTGTTAAGAAATCTGCCTTTTCTTTATTTTTTTATTATTACATTTCCCCAAATCTGTTTGTTTATGCTACCAAATCTAACATATCACTAATATTTCAAAGATTTTTGGTTTTTCAAGGCCTTGATTTATTCACTAATTTGTTTCCATTATCCCATATTGATTTTGTATGTAAATCAAATCTTGCTAAAATAATGCCTACAACACTAAGCATTTTGCAAATACAAAATCTTTCTCATTGTCTTATTTGAGATATGAGAATCCCGCTTTAATTTTGAAATGATGGAAGAAAATGAAATCCGTTATTATTAGTGATTCTATTGAACTTGGGAATGTGGATAGGCTTACTTGAGAGTGCGGTTGAGGGCAGAAACAGGATCACGGTGATCACTTCCCCATAGTTTAGAGGTGACAAAAATGTCATCTCTATCAATAGTATGATCCATAATAGCATCTGTTAAAGCTCCACCAACAGCAGGCTCAGACCCATATATCATTGCTGTATCAAAATGTCTATAACCCATCTGCATAAATATAAAATACTCATACATCAGTTATTCCAAGAGGCCTCAGGTCGAATCTCTCCTGCACCCAAAAATAAAATAGTGTACCTTGAGAGCCATATGAATGGCATCTTCAGTAGTCTTCCTATCATTTTGGAATGAATAAGTACCAAAGCCAAGTACAGGTATGTTAATACCACAGTTCAAACGTATCTCATTCATCACTCTCTTCCTCATTTCTCTCTCGAAATCCAATACAAATATGTCTCTCTCTCTCTCTCCCCCATCTATATATATACACAATTATAAAAGTCAACTTGCAGTTTTTTAATGTAGTTTCATTAAAATAAAATAAAAAGGATTTACAATACAAATCAAAGCATGGGATATTTCCCATGTCTCTAGGGATTTCATCAAATGCTCATTTCATAATTCAATCTTAAACCCATTCTTCTAGGAAGGTTATATATCTTAATCATCTTTGCTGTCCCATTTTTTTCAACTGCTTTCAATATGCCCCAACTTTTAACAAAAATTACATGGATCCACACTACAGCGAAACATGGCTTTAGACACCAAAAATTGTCTCTAATATATTCATTTTGGTGTATAAAAGATTTGAGAGACATAGCAAAAAGGTTTAAAAACATATACATATAATTCCGTCAAAATTTGACTAGTTGTTATGTAACATGAAATAAAGGGTAATACTGTCACTTAAATTAAAATTGTTGGTGGCAGATAGATGTCTTAATCTTTAATAGTGGGTTAGCTTCACTCTTTGAAATTTTTTAAAATTATACATGTTTGACATGTAATGTAAGGTTTCTTATTTTAATTAATTTTTCAAAAGTCAATGGTTTTTTAATTCTTAAATTTTTTTTGTCAACCTATATTATAATAATTTGTATTTTGGGGTCGGTGTGACCCAGTTTCTTTTGACAGATTTAATGATATATAATTTGAAGCATTTTTTATTAAATCATATGAAATAAGTTGCTAACAATTGAAGAAATTAAAGAATTAAGTGTAAGAAACAATTAGGTTTTGTTAAACTGTTGAACTGATTTAACAAACAGAAAATAAAATCAAATGAGAGAGTCAATGATCTGATTCTTATTCATTTTGATTACCATATCACCATTTTACATATTTAAAGAAAGAATTAATGATAACACTCATAATTATTTTTTCTATACTTTGCATAAAAATAAAACTTCCATGGAGATATTTATTTGATAAATTAGTTTTTCTTTTTTATTATTTATTTTATTGGATATTGAATACTACTAAACAACTTGGTTTAAGCACTATGAAATAGTAGAGGTTAAGAATCAAGTTTGAATTTGGATTGTTTCAAATAGTATCAACGTTTAGCCACGTTAAAAGATTGTCATAATTCATCTCATAGGAGGATGAATGTGATATTGGTCTCACTACTTCTAAATAAATTTACTTTAAGCTCGGTCTCAACAAATTGTGCAAGTCTATAATTTTACTGTAGAATATGAACACCCCCACATAAGGCGATATCTTCACTAGGGGCCTACCGGAGGGAGGGGGCATGTATCCTTTGATAAGAAAAAGACAAATTAGGTGTTTCACATTCAATTCTGAAAATTAACATTTAGTGGTGACATTTTTCTCATTAGAGGTAATGCTTACCACTAAACATGAAAAATATCACTACTAACTCTGGTTTTCCACTATATATGTGGGTCCTACCTGATAGATATAAACGAAACTGAGTAAAATAATTCGGTTTTCGATTTCTAAGATTAGGCAAAAAAATTATGTTAGAAGAATATCTCGTTAAAACCGAAACGAGTCAAATTATTCTTATTCGATTTTCGTTCATTTGGTTATATTTTTTATTTGGAAATAAAAAAACTAGTAAACATTTCGGTTCCGACTGTCATTCGAATTGTACCTCTAGTTGAGACATTATCTATGATATGCATTGGAGAAGAAAAAAAGTCATTTATCAAAAAAATTTATGAAATTAGTTTAGATTTTTTCAATTGCGGTAGCAAGTGTTGAAATAATCTTTTCTGTTGGTAATATTATGAAAAAGAAACTACACAATATAATAAGATATTAACGAAGGAATAATTTTCTTGTCACGAATTTTGAATTTAATGTATTTATTGATATTAGTAAGGATGTAATCGATTTCAAAATATACATAGTTGTTGTGATGAATTGTAATATTATTGTTTTGAGTATATATATTTGTTGATATTAATTCTGTACCCCGTAGTTCATATTTTTTTGCTACGCCACTGCTAAGGTCTAATTATGGGGCATGAATCTGGTGAAGTGTTACAAGTTTTGAACTCTGCATCCACTTTTTTTGGCTTAGTGTTGTAATCAGATTAGTTTGAATTTGTTATACTTCAAACAAAAAAAAATTAAAGCATTCAAGTTTAGATAATTTTGTCTTTATTAAGCATAAATAATACGGGAAGTATGTTAAATAAATTTATAGTTTATTTTTTTGTTTTAGCTAAACATTTTATAGTGTATATTGAGAAATATATATAGGAAAATCCTAAACTTATTAATCGTTTACTCCAATCAGAAAATCAACATTTTGTATTATTTCATAGAGAGCAAAGCTCAAAAAAAGAAAATATAATAAAATAAAGTATAATGTGTTCATCGGATAAATTATTAAATTTCAATTACGTTTTTTTTTTAACTCACGGAGAGTTGGCTTATTAGTTGAGGTGAATGTCATTGTAGTCTCATATTCGAATTCTGCTAGAGTTAAAAGATAATTTCTCAATTATTAATTAAAACTAATTTAAATAAAAAATTTAAAATTAACTTAGTTTATTGAAACTTTAATATAATGTTTTTATTAAATTCAAATAATATATGTTTTTTTTAATTAAAAAATATAAAATTACTTCCCTAATTTTATTTTATTTTTTACAGTAATAATTATTGATGACATTGCAACAATAATGCACAGTAAAGGTTAGTTGGTGCAGAAGTGAGCCTAATCTGTTAGGTTCAAATAAGGGTCCCTATTTATTGTCCTCACTGTCTACTCCTATTCATTTCATCATCATCTATTCATTTTTCAATTATTTAATATCAATACAAAATTAGTATTTTAAGTTCATTGAATTTAGTGTTAATGTTTTGAATAGCTAGATACTAGTTGTTGGGGATCATCCGATACATTGCTGGTCAAAAGCCCATCGCATGACAAAAACTTGCTTATACTTCTAGTCTTTCGTTCTAATAAATTTTCATCATGCACGCCCCAAGAATGAAAAGTCTTATTTTCTATCCCATCAAATCACTCAGTGAACATGGTACACATTTGGGATAAGATGGAAAGATCTGTAACAATTTCCTAATATATTAAAGTGTTACACTTGTCCTCCAATTAAGATATTCATGTTTGAATCCAGAGGTTTCTACGATTTTTTGAAAGGGTGTCAAAGTAGACGCAAGTAATGATAGAAATGGGAAATGAGCAAAGTAGAGGCACGAAAGCAAAAATATATTCGAGATATTATGTGAAGGATTTCGGGCGATGAAAATCTAATTTGCCAAATCCCAAATCTTGATAACAGAAATGCTGAAATACCTGAATTAGTTAATTAAGAAGATATTTAATTTATGAGAAAAATAAGCATGTCCAAATTTGGTTGATCCACATGTTTTTTCCGGTAAATATCTTTTTTTCACCTAGTGAAATCACATCTTATTTGACTAACACATTGCTATTGTTCCAACTTCTCAATTGTGGGATTTCGAAAGTATCAAGAATGTTCCCAAGCGCATCTCAAGTCTAAGACGGAGAACATTCTCAAGTAGCGACTTTTTCTCCCTTAGACAAATTTCTAAATTTCGAACCGTCATGCCAATATCATGTATGGTTCTTCTCAAGAATGTAATAAACTCTTTGTTGGCTCATGAGCACCTTTTCTTGTTCCTCTTCCACAACAAAAGATATCACCTATGTTCACAGTTTTCTTCCGTGACTACAGATTTCGTACTGTGAGCTCAACTTATTTTCATGACAAGTCTAATTATAGGATATCAGCGGAACTTACCCGGATTTGCTTTCCAAACATCGATGAATTCACCACCAGTCAAAATACAATCACAAAACGGAAAGTACTCTCGTCGAAAAACCCTAAACGGCCTTGTGCCTTTTCGTATTTGTGCATAGGAGTGTGTGTCTTCGTTGTATATGTCAATATGAAAATCAATTTTCATATTGACATGGCGGTTGGTAATCGTCACCAACCGTCGGGTTGGGTCAGCCCATCATGGACGCCCCAAGACCCACGGTTCCCAAGTCGGATCAAACTGACCTGAAACCAATTTCTTACACTAATGTTATTACAAAATCTGTGAATAAAAATCTATATACATAATAAAATTGAAATATGATAACAGTTACAACTAATCATGAGCACATGAGTGATGTTGACTGTGAGTAGAAAATAATTTTATAGTAACGGAAGTTACATATGAAAAAATGTTTCTCAATAGATCTGCAGTAACGAAAGTATCATATGATATCGAGTATAAACTTTAAACAAAGGTTTTGGAGACTGTTACTATAAATATTGAATTGTGATGGATAAACATCATTAATTAGTCAACTAGACGGTCCTTGAGAGGACAAAAAGACGAAAAAGAAGAGGGAAGGAAGAGACAGTGATGGTGTCTTGGTCATGTGAAGAGATTTAGGCATGTTCCTTTCATCCAATGCATATCAGCACCTCATATATATGTCGTACAATCAAATTATTGTATATATTTTATTTATTGTTGTGGCGGTGAACTAGTGGCACTCATGTTTCCTAATATATGAATAATAGCTGTCAATATCTTATTTGCTAAATAGTTTTAATGACAAGCAATATTTGGTGACTACTGGAAATATATAACTTCTTAAAACAAAATCATTGTCGCTAAACACTGTCAATGGTTGTGTTGCTATTTCTCTCCTCACTAAATTCATTTCATAATATGAAAGGTTTATTTACTCCCAAAATGTCACTTTCCAAAGAAATTAATTCAAAATATCCTAGGGTTGGAATCCAAAGCTAAATGAACCTTGAAATTTTTTCATGTATAGTCCCAAATTTAAGTTTTCTAAAATAAAAAGATAAATGTAGGTAATAGAAATTGTTTAATATAAATATTGTACACTACGTTGCAAAACATTTGCATTATTATTCTTTCTTTCACTTTTTTTTTACTATTTAAAACTCAAAACTCAAAGCCCTTATTGTTATTTAGGTTTTGATTAGGCCGACCAAGTCTATTAAAATAATCAGAGATTGAGATTTTCTTAGTCTATTATTTGGCATTTGAATATATATATATAAATGCACTTAAATATCAATATGTCCCCTCAATTATTGATTTATTTCAGTAATTCCATATGTTGGTATATATATATATATATGTACAATATCATGTATGAAAATTCACATACATTTTATTACTATTTAATATAAGAGGGAGTTGAGACTCACATATAATTAATAGATATTTTTATTTTTCCTTCATCCATTCCAAATATATTTGTTGGGTATTTAGGAGGAAAAATTGTTTTGGAAGAAAAATTGTTGTTATTTCATACACCAAATGAGTTACATCCTTAAGTTTTTATAGGACACTTACAAATTTCTAGAAACATTATAGAAATCACTAGACACTTAGAACTTACAAAATTATTCTACATACTTAATTTAATTCTCCTAACCTAGGACTTCTACGGATACCTTAATTACATATTTTCTAGAACATTCAAACACATTACTCAATAATATTGTTATGTTTTATTTTCATGTCAATAATAAAACAAAAAATTCTTTTTGTTGTGAAATTACAGTGCAAGCACACACAATCCAGATGAAAAGAACAATGATTATACACTTGTATTCAACAAATCAGATGTTACAAAGACTTAACATCATACAGGCAATGCATCAAGAACATGCTCTGTTTTTCATACCAGAAAAGAAAGCATTGAAGAATGAATACAAATCATCTCAATTCGATACCCTTTAACACTCATTAGAGTATGCTATTCATAGATCATAGCTACAATCATGAACTAATTAAATCTAACAACTCTAACTAATCTAAACTAATTGCATTGGCGCCCTTAAGTGGTGTCGTGGTGCTGTCTCTCAGTCTATTTCAGGATTTCAGACTGAAGGTTAGCACCGTGTCCCTATAAGGTGGCGTCACGGCGCTGTCTCTCAGTCTATCTAGACTGAAGCTTAGGCGCTCTAAAGTGGGGCCGTGGCGCTGACCTTCAGTTTGCTTGTTTTATGTTTTGCTTCTGTTCTTCATCACTAATCAATTGGACCAATCATGACAATTCTCCACCTTGGGCAGGAATCCATCACTGAGTTTGACCAACTTAAAATGAAATGTGATGTTGCAGAACCTGAAGAACTTACTATAGCTCGTTATTTGAGAAAACAAATATATAAAGATAAATAATTATTTCGATATTTAGATGAAAAATTTATAAATAAATTAGTCTTTGTTTTATCAACTTGCATAATCCAAAAAAAAATAAAAGATTTTAAAGTGTTGTCAACCACATGACCACCATTTTAAATCTCATCTCAAATCATAATAAAGATAATTTATTTGTGAAAAACTATTTACAATTACCTATATTCTAAAAATAATTTACACACATATTCTAGTTCAAAATAAATGTAAATGAAATAGATGGACTAGACTTAATAAATTGTTTAGAAAATATGGCATCCTTATGTCAATTAAATTCTAAATCCCAAAATCATTTTCACATATGCAAAATGACTAAGCAAGGGAAAAAACTTACCTGAATTAAGACGTTTGCAAATCAAATTCGTACCCTCGAAGAGAAAGAACTTTGATAGAGTTTTTCGTCAAAGAAACAAACACAAAATTCACGTGATCGATAAATTGGGTCTCATGGAACAATTTTTTGGTAGCTAGTTTGATCTTTTTCGATGTCTATTTTTGTCCCTTTTTCCAAAAAAAACTTTTTTTTATGTGAACCAACACCCTATATATATTCAATTCCAAAATCCAGATTGATCTAGAAATAAATTATATATCAAAGATATTATATTTTAACAGGATCACAGATTATAATTTTTCAGTAAAAAAGTACGTGGGAATTGTTCTACCTCAAGCGAAATCCGGATGTACCTGCGATTTCTATAGTGGTTTCCATCCCGATATACCTTCTACCCATAAAATAGTGATCGTCTTCATAAGATCATACTAGGTATTTTGGGAATATTTACTATCATATTCTTACTTGCTAGGTATGTTATTCAGAAACCGATGTCACCACTGAGCCCTTCACGCCACCCAGGCTTACACGGGCATTTGTGACCAGAATTTCTAAAGAACATCCTGCCTGAATAATATGACTAACCCAAATATTCTATTATCATCTTATTTTAACAATATTTGTGTAAAATTACCATGGTTTTAGTTTTTTTTTTTATGTAGGATTAACAGATATCACACAACCTAGCAGACCATCGGGCTAGCTCAAGATAAATATAAATGAAATGACAAAATTAAAAGAGATAAAAGAGATGAGAAGCTTACAGAAACCACTCTTATATGCACAAAGTTTAGAAATTCAAATTGAAAAATATTGAAAATTGCTTGATGCTATTCCAAAAAGAACACCCCCTCTTAAATGAGAGAATACAAACTAATATAGAGATCTGAGGGATAGAGATAAGTGAATTATTTTCCACTTGTGCGACATCTGTCCTGGCTCTTACTGTTGATGAACAGTGGCTTGGCTTCTACTGTTACTGAATAGGCGTCTGGCTCCTTTTGTTTATGAACAGTCTGTCTCTTAGTGACATCATCTTTTACGTTGTGCTGTCATTTTTTGAGATGATGTTGTTTTTTCAAAGATTCTTTGAGCCCTTCGAAATTCTCGTCAAGGGTAAGGACGATATCATCTAAATCTTCTATTGGTTGAGATTCTCCAGCAAGGCAACCAAATGAATTGTAAGTAGCATCCTGATATTGAGACGCCATGGAAACATCAGATTTTGCTGTTGTTGGTGTAAAATCAAAATGTTGTTTTAAATCATTTTTTACAGCATTGATATATTGATCAATGATTTCTTCTTTAGTAACTATCCCTTTTTGCATTTTAATTTTTTGGGATA
Source organism: Francoa sonchifolia (assembly GCA_036897585.1). Lineage (NCBI taxonomy): Eukaryota > Viridiplantae > Streptophyta > Magnoliopsida > Geraniales > Francoaceae > Francoa > Francoa sonchifolia. The sequence goes on along the minus strand of JAYMTB010000360.1, from coordinate 165 downwards.
GAAATTCAAAGGGGCCAGGAATTTCTAGTTAGTGTTGTTGGTTTTCAAACAGAGTTTTATAACGAGCCACAGTGTTTTTGATATTATCTGTTAAAACAGATTTTGAAACAACACGAGTTGGCTGAATTTTTGACAATAAAGGTTTCCGCGACAAATTCTGATTTG
>JAYMTB010000359.1:0-15006 GCA_036897585.1 Francoa sonchifolia | reverse complement strand
AAAAAAAAAGTAAAAAAGAAAAAAAAAAAAAAAATTTGATATAATTTAGAATGACTAGTACTTTATACTTTGTATTTGGATTTGGATGGAGGAGAGAGGAGTTGTTATGACTCACATGGGAGGGGTGTTATAAAACAAAGCCCTTTCTCTCTGACATTATAGTTTTCCTACAAATATTCAACAAAACCTATTACCTAAGCATGTCCCCCCTCCTTTTTCCTAACATAATTTCCTATATTCCCCAAAATACCCTCCATTTAGGGTTTTCATTATTGTCTCATTTTAGCCTATTATTACACCAAATTTTATTGGGGGTATTTGGTCCGATACGTGAATTTTGGATCGGTAAAAAAGAGTTTTACACGTTAGCACGAGAGTTCTAACGTATTAAAACTTGTTATTTTTTAGCCATTTTTTATTAGCTGTTGAAATTCACACGTTAGTTAATATGATAAACTTCTATTTATTGGATTTAAGGGGTTATTCCATATAAGAAGATTTCCTATTTTACACACACATTTCACTTTACTCTTGGTATTGTATCTTCATTCTTAGGTTAAAAAAAGCAAAACCTAGAATATTATTTGAAAGATATATAACAAGAAAAGTAATGGCCTACCTTTCAAAGTGCATGTTGGGTTGGCCTCTTTATTGAAATGAATGTGTTTGATTGTAACATTAAGCCTAAATATTAATTTGACTAATTACTAAAAATTGATTTTTCTAGTTTCTATTTCCTACTAGACAATAAACTTAAAATCCACTCAATTATCAAATTCGCTCATTTTCACTCTTAATGACACTATAAATTTGTTGGACCAAACTTTCGCTGTTATCATTTTACGTAATTCTATATATTTTTTCTAAAATTATTGCGAGCCTCAAAAATAATCGATCAAATAATTATTAAGTTAATATCTATTAGAAATAAGAAATAAAAATAAAAAATATTCAAACTCACATATAACACAAATTTCACATTTAATTACTAAGCACCCTTTTTCTTTTAAGATTATTCCGTTATAAACAATTGCGAGTTTACAGATCTCGTTCATAGCTTAAGATTTTTTTTTAAGTATTTTTAATATCGATAATTTTTATTTTTAGTTCTTTGTAAGGTTCGAAATTTTGTTCCGTCCTAATATTTTTAGGTGGATTTTCGTTCCCAGTATTTGAATTTATTTTCATTATCTATAAAAGAAGGAAAAAAAAACAGGCACCCTTTTCAATTAATTATGCCTCCACTAAATACCCAGATATTAGAGTAATTAATCGTATGAAGTTAATTTCGGACGAGTAATTTTCAGATTTTCAAATGAATGGAAAAAATTTGTTTCACAAGTTATTTTCAAAGTAGGATGGAAATTGGAATACCAAAGTGGCTAAATGGTTAATTGTTGAATTCCGTTGACTAATTTGTATTGGGCTTTGGGTGAGATTGATGGGCCAACAGGACCACTACCTAACCCAATGAAAAGCAAAATTTACATTAATAATTAAAAGCTGGAGAAACAGGGACGGAGGAGGGGGTCTAGTCAAACGAACCGAACTGAAACGAGTCGGTCCATGATGGTCGGACTCAGGGTTCGAGTGATGTGATGGGCCTACAAACCACTTTTTAAATTAAATTTAATAATTCAAAATAAATTAAAGTTGTTTGAGAGAGAGAGAGAGAGAGGGAGAGAGTTGGGAAGGCAATCGCAGCCACACGTGTTAGTATCCATCGTCTCTGAAATCTGCTCGATATTTTCAATACCCAAAAAGTTTCTCATTATTATCTCGTCTCGTCAGATTCAGCTTCGAAAACCAGTCCATCACCAAACTTTTTCTCTCAAATTACAACAATATCCTCATTTCGCTAAAATTAGATAAGGGGTATTTAAAAATGAAGGTAATGGGTTTGTATAATGGAAGCTTCAAGGGTATGAAAGGAAATTTCTTTAAATGAGGAAAAATCATCCGGCCATTTTACCTTTATTCTGAATCCTTGGTCTGTGAAAAGTAAAAAGGAAAGAGCACTGGGAAGAACAGAGTAAATCAGAGTACTAAAAAGGAAGAAAAAATGGAAGGGAAAAAATGGGTTTATGGAGTTTGAAACAGATCGAGTTTGAGCTTAATTTATGAAGTTTTGAAGGTTAAAGATTTCTGGGTTTTGATGCGGTTTTTGTTAAAATCATTTGGGTGTTTTTTGCTTTTGAAAAATTCGAAGATTTGAAGGATTTGAAGTTTTGGGTATTTGTTGTCATGCCCCTACCCTTTGATTTTCAAGGGAAGGGGGTGTTTGATTTAGCTTCTTCAGATTCATTTTTATGCAGAAAAAAGGAATTTTCCTATGTGGGTATTGATGGAAAAAGAAGCTCAAGCCCTCCAACATCGTCATCCACTTTATCGTCATCTCACGGCGGCGGCGGTGGTTCGACAGACACCGGAAACATATCTTTGTCGGCGGCGATAGAATGTAGATTTGGGATTGGAAATTTGGGGAGTGTTTTGCCTGGTCAAGAACAGTCTATTTTGAGAATGATTATGGGTGGTATTGATGATTCTTCTATGGAGATTAATGGTGGTTTTGGATTGATGGATCAAGGATTAGGGTTTGGGAATTTGGTGGGTAATTTTGAGACTGATGATTTTCATAATTTTGGAAGTCAGAATTTGATAATCAACCAGAACCGTGATTTGTTCCAATTGCCGAATACCCAAATTCAAGATCATATGCTTGCTTCATTGCCGCCATTAAAGCGGTCTAATTCAGTGGTCAATTTACACCAACAGAGGCCAGCAATGGCTGTCAGCATTGCGAGAGACGATATGTCAATTCATCAGTTTCAGCAAGGGATAATTGATCAACTATTTAAGTGTGCAGAGCTGATAGAAACAGGCGAAACGGCTCTTGCGCAAGGGATATTGGCGCGGCTCAATCACCAGCTCTTTCCCATTGGTAAGCCTCTTCAAAGAGTTGCTTACTATTTCAAAGAAGCTTTTCAATTATTACTTCATATGAATGATACAAATCCGGCTTTATCGCCATTTGGTCTTGTGTTTAAGATTAGTGCTTATAAATTGCTAGCTGAAATCTCACCGGTAGTTCAGTTTGCGAATTTTAGTTGTAATCAAGCTATACTTGATGCATTGGAAGGTTACAATAAGGTTCATATATTGGATTTTAATGTTGGTTATGGCGAGCAATGGGCGTCTTTAATGCAGGAGTTTGCGTTAAAAAGGGGTGGCCCTTCGCTCATTAAAATTACTGGTTTTGCATCCCCTTCGACTCATGATGAGTTGGAGCTTGGTTTTGTGCAAGAAACTTTGCAAGTTTTTGCTACTGAAATGAATATCGGATTTGAATTTGAAGTTGTGAATCTTGAGTTTTTGAACTCGGGTTCATGGCCATTACCTTTTCGTGTATCGGAGAATGAGGCAATTGCAGTGAATCTTCCAATTAGTTCGTTTTTGAATTGCCCGGTTTCGCTTCCTTTAGTCCTCCGATTTGTCAAGCAGCTTTCACCGAAAATTGTGGTCTCTATGGATAGAGGTTGTGACCGGACTGATGTTCCATTTCCTCACCGCATCATTCATGCCTTCCAATCGTATTCAAGTTTGCTCGAATCAATTGATGCTGTAAATGTCAACCTAGAAGCCCTGCAAAAGATCGAGAAATTCTTGCTTCAACCGGGCATCGAGAAAATTGTACTGGGTCGCCGAAATTCTGTTGAAATGACTCCTTGGAGGAGTCTGTTCTTGTCATCCGGGTTCACTCCATTGGCATTCAGTAACATTGTCGAGTCACAAGCTGAGTGTTTGGTTCAAAGGACTCCGGTTTGGGGATTCCATGTCGAGAGAAAACAATCTTCTCTTGTTCTATGCTGGCAGGGAAGGGAGCTTATCTCGGTTGCAGCTTGGAGATGCTGAGGATTCTTCCGATTTTATTCCTCCGCAAAGGTGCCTTATAACTTAATGCTCTACTCTTATCTTGTCTGTAATTTTCATTTGCTAGTTGTTATGCTGTTTAGACCTATTGTTTCTAATTAAGAAACCAAACATCTTAGCAACTTTGTTATCGTGTAAAGTCGTCTTGATTTGCTGTGGCTTATATGCTAGACATGGGTATTATCCGATAAAGTCTTTCGTGTTTATGTCTACCTAACAACAAGGCTAAGCTAGATGTTGGAAAAACACGCGAACATAGCATGACAGAATTAGACGCTGAACTGCTCAACTTTTGTTGCGTCTAACAATGTCGCGATTTAGGAAGTATGTCTATCATGTCACAAATTCAAGATCATGTTTGTCGGGTTTTTCTTTGGGTTTATGAAACTCGGCCGTTGTCATTGCATTGTAAGCGCTGCAGCTATGTTAATTGAATACTCATGCCCATTTTGTTGTACACAACTTCTCAAACTTATTTATTCTAACAATAATTATTTAAAATATATATTAATCAAAGTGAAAAAAAAGGAATGTAATAGCAAAAATGGCAAAACAATTGACTTCACACAATATAAAAATTAATTTATATAGTTCAAAATTAGTATTAAAAAACACTGAAAAAGATACTAAGTTTGGAATTAAAATGAGACATTTCACTTTTACATAAAACACTTGGTTTGCTAAAATCTGGCGTATTGTCGTTTCACCTTCTCTCCGACGTCGTTTAATATACACCCAAATAGTCTCCCGTGACCCAAAAGAAAGAAAAAAAAATTATTATTTTTTAATAATTAAAAGAAAATTGAAAAAGAGAGAGAGAGAGAGAGAGAGAGGATGAAATGAAATTCGCTTTACCACTTTTATATGTTGCACGCATCCATAGCTGAAAACTCAAGGAACCAAGAAAAGAGGGAAAAATTATTTCCCAGTAAATCAAACCCATTAGAATGGAGGTTCGGAACAGGAAAATTTTGAAGATCGACTTCAAGGTTTGATTCTTTAAAAATCTGTCTGAAACTTCCTTTTGGGTTTAAGATTTTGGGTGGGTTTCGTGTTTTTTTCTTAAAAATTGGAGGATTTTGGGTGTTGATTTTTTGTTGATTTTGTGAAATGAACGCTGTTCCGTTACCATTTGAGGGTTTTCCGGCGAACCACCGCCAAAAATGGAGTAACGGCGGCGAAAAAGGGAACTGTTATGTGGGTCATGAACCCACTTCTGTTCTTGAAGCTAAACGAAGCCCTAGTCCTCCGACGTCTTGCTCGACTCGGTCTTCTTCATTCTGTGGCGGCGGTGGTGGTTCGACGGACACTAGCTCCGCCGTGGCTGGTGTTTTTAGAAACCATTGTTTGGCTGGTTTAGACGCCGGCGGTGGTGGTGCGGAGAAATGTGCGCCGGGAATGGAAGATTGGGATGGGGTTTTGTCGGAATCTGCCGCCCCCGTTTCGCCGGGGCAAGAACAGTCTATTTTGAGGATGATTATGGCGGACATTGATGACCCATCATTAGGGTTTAACAAGCTTTTACAAAACGCCGTCGTTTCACAGGATATGGAGATGAGTAGTGGGTTTGGAATGATGGATCATGGGTTAGGATTTGAAGGTATTGCTAATGGGAATTTGGTAAGCAGCATTGACCCTTTAGATTTCTCTGTTTATGGTAATCAAAATCTCGTGCCAGTTTCGTGTTTTTCGGGTTTATTTAATCAGCATAATGAACAATCTATTGTTGATGAGAAACCACTGATTTACCAACAAGCTCAGTTTGCGCAAAATCCTGCTTTTTCATTGCAATTGCAGCATACCCAAATGATTGAACATCACCCCTTTTTGCCACCGCCACCAAAACGATTGAATTTTGGGGCAATTGGACTTGATCAGGATACAAAAGTTCCGTTTTTGGATTCGGGGCAACATCATCATGTTCAATTGCATCCTAGGTATGTTCAACAGAGGCCAATAGTGGGAGATGAATTGGGAAACCACCAGCTTCAGCAGGGGATAATTGACCAACTATTTAAGTCAGCTGAGCTAATCGAAACCGGTAACACCTTACTCGCGCAAGGGATATTGGCGCGGCTCAATCACCAACTCTCTCCCACTGGTAAGCCTCTTCAAAGGATTGCTTACTATTTCAAGGAGGCTTTACTATCACTTATTCAAATGAACAATACCAACAGTTTTGGTTGGTCTCCATTTGGCCTAATTTGTAAGATTGGAGCTTACAAATCGTTTTCGGAAGTGTCACCAATAGTTCAATTTGCAAATTTTACTTGTAACCAAGCTATACTTGAAGCGTTGGAAGGTTACGATAGAGTCCATATATTGGATTTTGATGTTGGGTATGGCGAACATTGGGCGTCTTTGATACAGGAACTAGCGATAAGAAATGGTGGTGCCCCATCGGTTAAAGTTACTGTGTTGGCATCCCCCTCCACCTGCGATGAGGTGGAGCTCGGGTTTGCACAAGAGAATTTGAAACTTTTTGCTAGTGAATTTAACATGGAATTTGAGTTTGAAATTGTAAGCATTGATGCCTTGAGCTCGGTAGCCCTTCATGTCTCAGAGAATGTGGGAATTGCAGTGAATCTTCCAATTAGTGCGTTTTCCGCTAGCCCACAATCTCTTCCATTAGCTCTCCGATTCACCAAGCAGCTCTCGCCAAAAATTGTGGTATCTTTGGATAGAGGCTGTGACAGGACTGACATTCCATTTCCGCAGCATATCATTCACGCCCTTCAATCCTATTCAAACCTGCTTGAATCAATTGATGCTGTAAACATCAACCTAGACGCCCTGCAAAAGATCGAGAGATTTTTACTTCAACCTGGCATTGAGAAAATCGTGATGGGTCGCTTCCGTTCGCCCGAAAGAACTCGTCCTTGGAGGAATCTATTCTTGTCATCCGGGTTTTCTCCATTGAAGTTTAGTAACACAACTGAGTCCCAAGCTGAGTGTCTCGTGCAAAGGACTCCAGCCATTGGATTCCACGTGGAGAAAAGACAATCGTCGCTTGTACTTTGCTGGCAGGGACAGGAGCTCATTTCTGTTGCAGCTTGGAGTTGCTGACATGCTTTCGGATTGACGTTCATCCCCCAAGGTGCCTTATAACTTACTGCTCTAATCTTATGGTTTTAAACATTATTGCATGTAATTTCATTTGCTAAAGTTCTATGTAGTGTAGACCTGTTATTTCCTTTTAAGAAACTAAATGTCGTAGTAGTATTCGAATTGACTTTATAGAGTCATTTTATCATCAACCTCTTATTTTCGATATGGGTATTGCCTTGGTGTTGTCTTTCTATATTTGTCAAGAAAAATCCAACCCTCAAATTTAACTTTGCTCGGGGCTTGCTTTGGCTTTTCATTTATGACCCATCTTATGCTCCACCGAATTTCGATTCTTAAGTGACTTTTCTTGTTCATTAGACATAACTAGTATTAGAAACACCCACTCGATATTATTGTCAAATTGTTTATGATTTCCGCCCATCCACGAAATCTCACCCTCTATATGTTTCCAAAAACCAATGATATGGTAGGTCAAAAAATCCTCATATATTCGTACGTCTAAATTTCTAAGGCTTTCAAAATCAACCCTAATCTCTGAATCCTGATATAGTGGTGTTGTTAGATTAGGTTTTTTTATGGCCAAGTTAGTGAAATTCACATGGGTATTGTGCCATTGGAACCCTACATTCATTAATTTAAAACTCTAGTTCATAATATTTAAGAATTTAGGCCATGTTGCATATCAATCAAATGCTATGTTTGGTTCCCATTTCTTTAATTATTTTTATTTAATTAATAGGTCGGCTATGCAAGAATAAAAAAAACATAATCTAACTAAATAGTATGTATTTATTCAAAATTACCTTTCGTTAATGGAACCCTTTCCCTCTATCCCTTTTCTATGATTGTAATGTTTTTATTAAGTTATTATGTTCGATTCAATTTAATTTTATCCGTAGCCTATTGACCGATGATATAAAAGTGAGTGAAATTCTTCTCGTATTTATTTTCGAAGTCTGATTTTAAACTTCATTTTTACGAAATAGAATTTTTAACTTGTTTTTTACAAGAGTAAATTCTTTTTTATTTTTTTGTTTTTAATTTTTTTTTTCTCGTGTCTTGGTGATTTGTCACGTGTATTATCCATTTTTATGTCATTGAAAAAACTGACAAAAATTAAACGAAAACAGAAGACATAAGTAAAAACAAAAATCGAGAAAACTATTTGACAATCTTTAAAATCTTTCTAAAAGTATTTATATTTAAGGCTAAAAGAAGTTGAATTATAATATTTAAAAAAAGAAAAGAATTAAAATAATATACGACGTCGTATTAGCAAGAATGGTCCGATACGTTGTATTCAAGTTAGTGGTACAGTGAGATGACAATGACAAGTGATTACATATAGTATATATCTATCTCCGTAAATAATATTGAAAGTGGGACCCGTACTGTATAGATTAGTCTCAATCGTATGTCATGCCACGTGTATGGCTGATATAAGATGAGTGAGACCCACGCGTTGCCCGACCATACTGGTTGTCCTTCCGACCGACCTACGTCCCTTAAGACTGTGAAATGTCTTTCTCACTTTATGAGCTATGATCCTGTATTGATCGTGACTATACACCCTATTTCTGTCTTTTAATATTCACCGTTTGATTGGATCATTGTTGGACCGTCATATTGCTCGGATCCGGACCAACCGGCCCGACACTATGGGTTGTTCACGTGCTGACCGTTTTATCCGGGAGACATTCGGGTCGGATATGTTTGATAGAAAATTTATTTATTTTATTTTCAAAATATTTTGTGTTACACACCAAGTGTAGGTAGGATTTAAATTGGTTTTTTTTTTTTATAAATTGAATTAACTAACGTTCACAAATTATAAAATTTGATAAAAAAACAAAGGAAATTTTCACTTATTTTCATTTTTATAAAAGACGAAAAGTCATTTTCGAACCTAAAAAATGTCTTAATAAAAACTTTGAAGAGGTGGAACTCTTGTCTTCCACAAATTAACTTGGTTGACATGAATTCAATTCGAATTTTTTCTTATATAACATTATGTCTTGTGCTGACATCAAAATATTAATATGTTTAGTTAATTCATCGAATTAGTTCATAACAAAAATCGTTGTAGTTATAAAAAATTTCTTACAAGTATTGTGTAACTATGAGTCGAATTAGTAAGACTACAAGGTATAGTTTTAGTATACAAAGGGAGAGGAAGGGGGTCATAGGTTTGATCTAGATGATGGATCATGGGTCATGGAGCTATATACTTTGTTTTAATGATCACCACGTTACTTTGAAAACAGATTCTATCGATAATCGAGAAAAAATAACTCATATCCTCAGAAAATTTGTAGTAGGAATTAGCACCACAGTTTAACACTCGTACAAATATGTTGTGTGTCTCTTTATAATTTACATAATTTATTTATTTTTTTGGAAGCTCCGAGAATCATTTTTTTTACCTTGTAAGGTATAGTCTATAATGATAATAAACCTTTCATTAGGAATTGTGGGGAAGTACTTTTGTCTTTGAGAAGACTCCTCCTAGGAGTGAGGGATTATTACTCAAAATTTGAAAGAAAAAAAGTTGTATATTTGGCTATAGATTATAGATATTTAGGCAGCTTTTGTCCTCACCAAAGTTTTAAAGAAAAAGTTAAAAAAAATATATGAATAGTCATTCACACTTCATCTACAAAGCCAATTTTGTTAGTCTAGTGAATGGTTACAAAATGCCTACAAAACATATGGGACCCTTTTGCCATGTTAAATATTGTAATATTCACTTTTTTCATTTATTAAAGTCACATTTATTTAAAATTGATTACCCAAATCTAAATCTATGATCATAACCCAATTGAATATTTCACATTGTTCATCAAAATTTGAATCTTTTGTTGCTCTCCATTGATCAAATTACTACTAAAATTAAGGTCTAAATATGGAACCCAATTAAGCACCTTACCTTTTTTTATCAAAATTTGAATCTCTCAAAGTTATTAGTAAATTGAGGTCTAAAACATAACCCAAATGAGCATTTAAAATGCTAAGAAAAAGTGATGAAATGAAAAGGAAAAAAGTAGTATAGATATGAGGTGGAAGGAGGTGGGGAATGGTAAGAGATTTCATACAACATAGACAAAACCTTCACACACACACACACATTTCCTTTAATAGATTCTTTGCTTTGCCCACCGTATCGAAATCTTTAAGCTTCTATGTCATATATAGTCCATACATATATAATCTGCTTACCAAAAACGCATTCTTTCTTCCCCCACCAATTTTCCTTTCTTTTCTACCAAACTAAAACTAAAACACTTAATGCAAAATTTTGGCTCCACATCACTTTGTATTTGCATGGATATGAATTAGGTAGCCTCCCGATTTAGGATTTAGGATTTAGGATTTAAGATTTAAGATTTAAGGTTTAGGGTTTTTTTTATTTATCCAATATTTTTGTAATACGTCACTTTCATTATTTTTTATAAGCTCGAGTTTATCGTTATTAAATAAGTATTTAGTTTTTAAGATACATAACATTATTATGCAATTATTTGTTTGATAGCTTAAATAAAGTTGTATTTTCATAGAGGACCATTTTAAGTCACCTTCATTCATGCCACTTACAAATATAAATAAATATAGAATGTCAAAATAATTACAAAAATTATACTAAATTAATGTTCTCAACCATTGATGGTTTGTCTCTTTGTCTCAAGCATAAAACATTAATTTTCTCAAATATAAGTGATATAAGTTCTAAATGTGCCCCCAACATGCCATTATTGGCATTAAGCCTAATATAAGTGATTTTTATTTTTTTTTAATACAAAAATTAAATATAATTTTGAAATTTGACTTTTGTATTTCATAAAATAAAATATAAAATATAAAAATGAAAATTAAGGAGAAAGGACAAGAATTTGATTGTGAAATTAAAAGAAAATGCACCGTCTAAAATGGGTCAACCTTTGACTTAAGTTTTGAAGACTTTTAATTGAATTATGAATTGAGAGACTATTGATTGAACTACCAAACGGCGTCGTAATTGCTTGGATTTTACTGGGCCGGGCTTTGTCGTATCTGAAGCCCGTATCTCTTTTAAATGGGTCAACGAGTAGATGTTTAATGGGCCAACAGTGGTCCATACAATATGGGCCTGTTTTTAACTACAAGATCCATTTGATTTTTAAATGTAGTAAAATTCTATTTGGGCCGGGATCTACCAATTAGGCCCAAATAATATTTTGGGCCGGTTCAGGACCAGTCCAAACAAAACGGGTTAAAATGCACTGCCTGCCACATGATCCGACCCGATAAGTCAGAGATCAAAAGCTAGCAATGCATTAATCTTCTTTCTACCTTCCTGCCGGAGGGTATAAATTTATTCTGCAAAAATATACCTTTAGAATCTAATTCAACTTGCTAAATCTAGAATTTCACAATTACAAAGAAAATTTTTCAACAAAATACTATTCACAAGCAGGCAATAGCCTTACTGGGAGACTACAACAGCCGACTATTCTGGAGAAGTATAAATAACCAACATAATGGATAAGTTAATGATAGTCTGCTTAGCCAAAATTACAACTTGCCTCGCTCTTATCAAGAACTGCTAAGAGTAGTATCAGCATTGGGGTGAGAGTATCGACCACCTGGTGGAGTTGTTTCATCTCAAGGCCGGAATTTTTTATGCTATGTTCCTTGCTCTTTTGTGTTTCTTGTGACATTTGGTGGATCAAACTCCATAAAGTGGTAGGAAGGCTTTAACAAAGGAATATGCAAGTGCACCCGTAAATATGTAGCTATCGACTCTGTCCAGTATTCCACCTGCATCCAGAATTGAAGAAAATGAAACTTCTGTAAGTTAGCAGACATCTGGTTGTGTTAAGTGAACAGTGGAGCAGATTGTAACAGCAAATGTTTACCATGTCCGGGTATCAAGGACCCTGAGTCCTTGACTCCAGCATCACGTTTGATCATCGACTCAGTAAGATCACCGAAAACAGAACCAAAGAAATTCAGAATCCCAAATGCTATTGCACTGCCAACCACCCCATAATATACGTAAGATGCACATCAAAAAAGTTATGAAAAACTATGATAACAATTTGCAGCTATGTCCGCACTATTCCAATGGTCCCACGACACTGTTTGCAGCACATACAACATACAAGTTGGATTCTTATTGTTTTGATGAATAATCAGAAAACCCAAAAAAAAGTTTTTCTATCATATGAATCATCCCACAGAAACCCACAAAATTCATGCTGTGACTGTTAGAACTACATGAACGGAGAGATTGAATAATACCTTAGTAAAGATGTTGGCCAGCAAAGAACTTTTGATAATACAACAGAAGTGGCAATACAACCACCCAAGCCTACAACAGTTCCTTCCCATGTCTTCTTTGGACTAATATTAGTAAGCGGCGTTCTACCAAATGTCTGCGTAGACACAATCTCATAAGTCTAGGATCATTACAGAAAATGCAACAATTTCATGTGCTGCAAACCAAATTCAGAAACCCAAGTACCTTGCCACCCAGAAAAGCACACGTGTCGGCTGCAATTATGCTGCTGATAGAAATCAAGGTTGCCACAAGACCAACCGTCCAATGCGTTTGGCCACCAAAAAGAATGGGCCATGCTGCTCCTACTCCTGTAAATGAAGACTGTTTTGGATACACAATTTGGTACAAACAGCAATAAACCCAACCATTGTAGCAGCTCCATGCTGAGAAATCGATAACTCCCAACCTATCCAAACCTATTCTAAATATTTCCAAATATATAATTTTACCAACAGATTAAACTTACCAGTGTTTAAGGCAGGGGCAGCTAACCCACATCGAAGCTTAACCCAAAAAGAAGGGAGATAGCCACAATAAAATAGTCCAAACATGGCACTACTCAGCTGGGCAAAACGAGGATTTCCTCTCTGTAAAAGCAATGACATAGCCACAACAAAAGCAGCAGATGTTACAGAAACATCGATGTTACCGAAATACCTGGCCATCCAATAGAAATATTGATTAGCACCCATCTTCTCTGAGTATGTGCAAGCATGTATTCATTTTGCATCACTTCAAAAATCAAGAAATTCTTGGTGCAAGTATTATTTAACAAGACAAACGGACTGGACTGGACTGGACTGGTTGCATAACAACTTAAAAGTTGAAAGCCAAAAGATTCTACAGATTTTGAATTGAAAATCATGTCTTAACTTTATTTTTTCCAAAGATTGGAAATTTTTATTTGCACAAGAGATCCAAGGATATTAGCAAATCTTACAAGGTAAGTATGGGCATCAGAGCACAGATAACAGAGCACACTCGTGATACATATCGAGGAGGAGGTGTCATTCCCTCAGTAATTCCTCGGCTCCTGACTAACTCAAAATATTCGCGTGAACCAACAAAAATAACAGCAACTAAAGCCAGTGTGAAAATCCATCCTCCGGCCAATACAATGCCTCCAGCAGAAAGCCCAATGCCAAGACCAAAAACAATCCTTTTCTTTAACTGACTTACTCCCTTTTTTTGCTCTGAAACTGAATTCCCTTCCATTGAAAATTTGAGGCCTTCATCAACTTCCTACAACGCACCCATTTCAGTAATTCATTCCAGTATTCATCCATGCTCACCCCCCCAAAAAAAAAAATAGCTAAACTTTAATATAAAAGTAATAAGATTCCAAAAGTAAGAGTTCCAACTATGAATTTTTTACTGCGAAATGGTAGAATGATATCATCTCACCGTTAATACAAAAAGATAAAATTGAAAGGCTTAAAGGTCTGCCATCAAACTACGAAACTGATATACCATGAACTTGCATATTTATATGACTTTTATGATGTCGAAAGATCCTACGCTTTCATTTAGATACTCAATGGAAAGATGAGGCTCATTCTACCATGTGGAATGACCCCTAATTCTAAAGATTCCTATATGTCCTTAACATCCATTAATCAACTACCAGATCTGAATTTTCTAAAAATTGTTCTAGTTACTTCACAAACTAACTCCCATTCACTCAACATACAACAATAACAACATTTGCCACATAGACAGCAACATCGAGTAACTATTTTGGGTCCAAAGCCACAGTATGGTAAAGAACTATAAGCTAACTATACACACACATGTAACCACAATAATTTTACAGCATTTCAATATTTCAATTACGTGTCAGTGATACTCCAAAATGACGACTTGTGGTTGCAGATTCATTTTAACGAATCTCAGCAAAAAGTTGTACCCTCATAAATTCAGATAGTATATAAAAATTATAAACATAAAATCACGGAAAGAAATCAAATTACCCTTCTGGAATCATTCTCCTGGCCAAATCGTTCAGGCTCAGCTCTCGCAACCGCCATAATCACCCGCCGATTCATCAAAACGCTCCCCGGCAGAACACGAAACACACATTTGGATATATCTTGCCCTAACCCTAAATTCAATCTAGAAGAAGCCTGAGCTACATTTAGGGTTTTGAATGACATAAAACGGCAAGGACAAGTAGATAGCGATGTAACGGAGATTTGAAGCAATCTACACCGATAAATCTCCATACAAGACGCCATAACAAAATCAAATCAACAATTGAAGATCAAACAAAGAAAGATTTTGGTTGATAAGGGATTAGAAGCATGATGAAATGGAAGAAATGAGTAAGATGATTTTCACAGCCCACGCTCTTCGGTGAACTGTAAATGGTGGGATTCAGCGGTGCTCACTATGCAGTTCTTTAAACTTTTGCGGCAAATTTTTCGCCATCGTTTCCATTAAAACGACGTCGTTTAATCTTCCTACTAAAGCTTTTAAAGAAAAATGAAAATACAATTTGACAAATTTATGTATTAAAATAGAGCAAATGAAAGGCACCATCGTGAACTTATCTCTGATACAAATATAAATTAAGATTTTGATTAATACCAAAGAGCAAATGAGCCAAATAAAAGCAGAAAAATCAGAAGAGAAAGATTATAAAGTTAATCACATCACACATTGAATTATATAATTTGTCTCCAAAAGTTACA
>JAYMTB010000358.1:0-15010 GCA_036897585.1 Francoa sonchifolia | reverse complement strand
ATATAATTACGTACTGTTAACTTTTTTCGATAGGTTTACGTGATTGATGCTAAAAAGTTTACAAGTGAAGCAGTTGCCAAGATTCCATTGCCATGCAGAGTTCCTTACGGTTTTCATGCAACATTCTTTCCAACAATTTAGGGTTTCAAATTCATTTATGTGATAAAACATTTTATGTCACTATGTTTCTTTCTTGTCTCATGTTATAGAAAAACATGTAGCCCTTTCTCTTGTTAAGATTACTAGTGTCCAACCGACACGAGTTTCACATGTTACACTTAATGTGGTAGATAACTTATGTTCGGGGTTGTCCAATCATTTATCTATATATAGTATTAAAATTTTCAAAACTCAAGGTCGCTATGATTGTACCGTTGGTGAAGTGTTCAATTTTTATCGGTTATTTCTAATGTGAAATTACGTTTTTACCCTTCATGATTATCGCAGTGCATGCAAATACTTCTCCGGTTGTAGGGTAAGATAGAACAAGTTTTATACCTTTAAAATGTAGGGTAAGACAAGGATAAAGATCTTTTCCTATAATGTTTAATCCGAATCTTTTACTTATTTATTCATTAATTTTTTTAATATATAAATATTTATGCATATGCATGCATGTGTGTGATATATAAGTTTAAACTGATTGATCCTTATTCAATTTTGAATAATTACGAGTTTATTATTATATAACAATATACATATTTATACGTTACTTACTTGCTTGTCGTTAATGTAGGATAATCACTAGAATAAGGGTACAACTAAGATAAGAGTCGAGTCATTACCCTACCCATTGCCATCCCTACACGGCCCCCCTCCCCGACCCTATGGCTCTGCCCCGAGTTAACGTTAATTAATACTTTGTTTGAACTACTTTTCTTAAATGTTGTACCAATAATTCAAGAACATATGATACTTCGTACTAAGTAATAGTAAAACATTTGTGTCATCCATCAACCATTGTAAGAAGTTATATATTAAGTTGTAAATATTTCTCTACCGTACCAACTCTCGTGACATTTTACAAACTCGATATATTCATTTTACGTATAAAAAATTCGCATATTGCATATAAAATTATCTCGAAATAATGGAGGATGATTATTCACATGGGTTTATCAAATATTCCAAAAAATAAATAAGTGTGACAGATTTAAGATCCATATAAATTGTTTAATATCATTTCGTATTTAAAATATTATAAATGGACCAAATAATCATACGATTGGCAGAGATCCAAAAAAATTTCAAAGATGATGTTTAAATTAAATCAATCACTTTTGCAACAAATCAAATCAAACTTATTATCGATATAATTTAGTAGGCATGTCTTATACGTATAAGCATAATTAATGAATGGTTGTGTGATAATTTAGCGTAAAGTTTAGTTGATTAAGTTATTACTTACAACGTACGTGTTAAATAAAAGATTGACATGGTCGCGCTCATCAGCAATGACTTATCCACGGTGCAGAAGCCATAAATTATGGTTTGACATAGCCCATATCGCGCCATAATGGCACAAGCAAACACCGCGTGCTACTGCCAAAGCCCATATTGCCTAATAATGCCAAGAGCAAGCACTGCACGCATATGAACAAGTTTGAGTCTAGCAGTATCATCTCTTTCTATTATTAGTCCGTGAGTCATAGTTGTAACTATTTTATTACTATTTGATTATAGAAATTATTAAAAAAAAAAGCAAGTGATATTACATTGGAATTGGATGGGAATTAATCAATATCGAGGCAAATTTTCAAATGTTCCAAATCCGGATTGAAATTCAGCTCATCAAAGAAACTGGATGCATTCAGTTCTTCGAGAAACTGATCAGGATCCATGAACAAGTTCTGGGTGTAATCATAGTTCTGTGTTGGATCATCACTGATTGCTTGAATTGGGTAAGTTTGCTGAGGTTCAAGCTGCAATGCGTTGGTTGAATAATTTTCATTTGGTGGGACTATTACTTTGGTGCATCTTCTGGCTTTGGTTCGGACTTGGGTTTGAGTGGCTGCTGCAGTCTGTGGCGAACATTTCTCGGTGGCTTTGAGTTTCATGACTCGTTTCATTTTGTTTTCGGGACCCTGCTTTGATGGCGATGGAGTTGACGTAGATTTAACTTTTTTTGCTAAAATAGTGTTCCAATAGTTCTGTTCTTCCGGGCAATCTTTTTGCTATCATAGACCATCTGCACGGATATCAATAGTAAATTAACCAACAAGCTTTATATATCTATCTAGACCAAAAGAGAGAGAGAGAGAGACCTGTTGCCGAGAAGCTTGTGGAGTTTGATAATGAGATCTTCTTCGTCATCAGATATGTTACCTCTCTTGATATCGGGTTTCAAATAATTCAACCATCTTAATCTGCAACTCTTGCCACATCTTTTCAACCCTGCATTTTATCACCATTAATTCAATGCTCCAATTATCGTTATTCGATGGTAATTATATGATATATGAGACTATGATTGAAATGGCAGAATGTGCTGACCTGCTCTTGTGGGAAGGTTTCTCCAATTACCTTCCCCATGAGCTTTAATATAAGCCGAAAGAATTCTATCTTCCAAGGTAGTCCAAGCACCAGCTTTGACTCCAACTTTCGCGCAGCATGGACTCCTCCCCATTTCCTTGTTCCAAGTGATTCAAGTTGATGAGAAAACATAGATTCATTGTCATTTTAAACAGGAGACAGTCAACACAAATGCCACTGCAGAAGGAAAGTTAGATACTCAGGATATATTATATTGCTATGATGAGACTTTTGAAAGCTAATAAAAAAATATCACAAAGATATGATTGGATTTTTTTGGCAGGTGTGGTGTTCAAATGGACAGATAAGTCCAATTTTAGTTGAGATGATAAAATCATTGATTAAACTAAACACATTACTATACTTTGATGCTCCATGAACCATGGAAACAATATCGGTTTTTAGCTCCATGAAGGACTAATAAAACCGGAGAAATAATGTTGCCATGACTCTTGCATCTGTGAAAACGAGGTGAAGTCTAGAGAAATCAGGTCTGAGCCTTGAAGCCATCCCAGTAGTGGTCCCTGTTTGCCCACAGACATCAAAGCAACAAGGATGAAGTACTGAACTTAAGTTTTAGATTATCAATGCCATTGGATACCTAACAGATCTCTGAGGGAAATTGCAAACAATGATTGCCAACCCCCATGTTAATCTCAGAAATATCATAATCACAACAGAACAAGGAATAAAAACCAAAATCCAGTCATATTACACAAGAACATATTTCTTCCCATGTTTGTACTATTAGCTATACATATTGAGCTCATTACTTAAAATCTTAAACTTTTGGTTTATCGGTAGTTCAACATGATATCAAAACTTACTTGTGACCAGGCCGAAGCAAATTTTCGGTTTTCGTGTAAGAAAGAGTGTTAGCTATACATATTATGCTCATTACCTAAAAGCTCAATTGGTAGTTTCTTCACACGTGAGGGGGAGTGTCATAACCTATATTTGTATACCAAAGATTTTCGCGGGTGCGGGTCGTATGAGACCAAGGGAGAACATCAATAGATCATCGGGCCGGAAAGCGAATATCAGATCACATGGGTGAGAGAAAGGAACCGACTGGCTCAATTTATCGAATTCTTCCGGAGCCCTTTTTTGTTGTTAAAAGAATGGTATTTATAGCATTTACCTGGGTGAGTATTTGCCTCGTGTCCTCCACATGGGTTATTTAGTGTGATTCCTCATGCTTGCCCCGTGTCCTCCATGTGGGTTTATGGTGGGTTCATGTGAGGGTGGCATGTGGCTGTAGTGAGTTGGTTTTGGGTGTCTCACGGGACGTCTTAAGAATCCGAATCCGAATACTATGCTTGCATACACTTGGAGGTCCTTTGAGAATATAACATGTCTTAGAGCAGCATGACGATCATCCTTCCATTGGGGTGTCTCCTTGTTACCTCAGACATGCTTCATTTCTCAAGTCTTCGGTCATCATGCCAAATACTCATTCACGTTCTCTCTATCTAAATAAGGCGTCCCTGTTGCAAAGCCCCGTCCAATTCTCGTGGGCTGTCATGCTGGTTTACGGCGTTAATGTTGTGTTGGGCGTGAGCATTATTCTTTGCGGGTTATGATTGTAACCGCTTAAAAAACCCTTTTACCAACAACCTAAAAGTTTAAACTTTTTAGTCAATCAGTAGTTCAACATATACGACCAAAATCGATTCAAAGAAAAACCCGTAGCAATCATTGAGAGTCAATTCAAATAATAACAAGGCATATGAATCAAATGAGAAACACCAAACGAATGCATAAATGCAGCTGAATCATCACATCACATTATTGTCCCACACCTATACATCACATCCACAAAATTAAATCTCGAAAAAATCATCAAATCTCCTTCAGAATGTTACATTTTTTATTATCAAACTTGCATACCTATCTAAAACATTCTTTAAATTTTACTAACCAATAGAAATGGTACCAAATTATTATATTACGACAATCATATTGAGTAAATTATACGATGATTATATAACTATTTAGTGCATTTAAAATTTAGAAAAAATGTGAATTATTAAATGGTACGTAGAAATGAGCATGGTCCCCATGCATAGTTAAGCAATAATGTCCTTAAAAATAAAGACACATTTCATCTTACCCCACATCCTACACCTTTAATTTATGTCCTATTTTCATACAAAAATTAATTTCCAATTATTTAATTAAAGAGTCGTGTGTAAGGTTAATTACATATGTACGACAGAATTAATGTAGAATAATATGTCAAATCATTCCAACAATATACTTCTAAGTAATCATATTAACAATTAATAATATTTTTAGAGTGAGATATTTGAAAGGCAAAAGTGTGATTTATAAGATTGAGTTTCTCTACTACCAAACAACTTGGATTTAAGAGTTTTGATACAGTTGGGGTCTTGACACAGTATCAATAAGTTGCGGGGGACAGTGGGCCGGATTCGGGTCGTTAAAAATGGTATCAGAGCGGTTTATAGTGTTGGAATAAGTGTTACATCATGGAGCGAGGGTGAAACCTGGCGAAAGTGTCTTGGAATATTTATAGACGCAGTGGGCCGGATCTAGATCGTTACAAATGCTATCAAAGTTGTTAACTGGGTTACAGTGTCGAAACTAAGTGCTACATCACGGAGCGCGAGACCTGGCGAAAGAGTCCTGGAACATTTACAGTTGGTAGTTGGGAGCCACTATAAACAGGTTGCGAGGTACAGTGGACCGGATACAAAGCGGTTAACTGTATTATAATGTCAGAACTAAGTGCTATATCATGGAGCGCGAGACCCGACGAAAGTCCTCAGTATCAACATGTTGCGAGGGACAATGGGTCGGATCCGAGTCGTTACAAATGGTATCAGAGCAGTTAACTGGATTACAGTGTCATAACTAAGTGCTACCTCGTGGAGCACGGGACGCGGTGAAAGTGTCTTGGAACATTTAAGCTTGGCCCAGTATTAACAAGCTACATCATGGAGCGCGAGACCTCAATATTAACAGACTACATCATGGAGCAGTATTAACAGGTTGCAAATGACAGTGGGCCGGATCCAAATAGTTACAAATGATATTAGAGCGGTTGACTAGATTACAGTATCGAAACTAAGTGCTACATCATGAAGCACAGGACCTGTCGAAACATTTAGAGTTGGCAGTTAGGGGCTTTGCACAGTATTAACAGGCTAAATCATGAAGCGCGGGATCCGGCGAAAGCGTCCAAAAACATTTGCAGTTGGCAATTGGGAGCTCGACCTAGTATTAACAGATTGGGACAGACAGTAAAATAAAAAAGACTGAAGATTATGATACCATATACAAGTAGTTTTTATAGTTATCCAAATTAAATTTAAAGAAAAAAAATTATTCTTTATGGCATTGACCGAATGAGACTACAAAAAATAGAGTCAATGAAATAAAGACAAGTCCTTTCAATAATTAAAAGAGTGAGCAGCATTTTTGTCTCCATTACTAATCACCATTTCTTCATTTAGATACTCTCTCTCCCTAATATTTCCTTCCTTCATTTTCTCTCTATCCAAACACCCTCCCTACTCATATAGGCCTCAAATGGCAGGATTTCTACATACTCTTTCTTACCCATTAATTTTCTTGGGAAAATAATATCTGGGTATCTCCTAAATTAGCTTGGAGAAGTGAGCAGCCATGAAAAAGATGAAGAAACACTCAAATTTCATTGTAAGTTTAATCATTCAATACAAATTGTTACATATGAATCTTCAATTATGCCTTTTTGGGTTCTTCTTCAATTTTTCCTTTGATTTCAAAATTTGAATCTTTACTTTATGTTAAAGTAATGTTTGTGTATTAAGAACAAACACCATCTATGAGTAACTTCAAAGTATAATTTCTCACTAACCCTAACCATATTTTACTTATATAAACAAAAATTGACATTTTAACCTTTACCCTTAAATAATGTCCTAATATTTTTCAGGTCGGTTTGACATTACTGTAACTTTTTTACAAATTTTTAATATTAATGCGAGATTTGTAATAGAGTATGAAAATGATAGGCAACAACTTAATGATAATTGAATTATGGTCATATGAAGATGAATACTTTTATATTGCAAAATTATTTTATTATAAAGTTTTTATTTAATTATTTTTATGTTTTGTAATGAATGTTATCCTTCTGTTCAGCTCTATGCAGGATCCAACCAATTCTGAAAATATTACCATTTTATCCCTCATCTTTTTCATAATGACAATCAAGTCCCCATTTTTCAACTTCCATTTCCCAACTGCCTTATTGTTGTTGATATGTTTGTCAATTTTCCCGCCAATTTGTGTTTCATCAACGGTTGAAATTCAGGCCCTGTTGGAATTCAAAAGCCAGTTAAAAGACCCGTTGAAGTATCTGGATTCATGGATGAATTCAGATTCTCCATGTGAGTTTTCAGGAATCACTTGTGAGGTTGGTAAAGTCACAGAAATTTCACTTTTTAACAAATCACTTTCCGGCGAAATTTCATCATCCATTTCCTTGCTTCAAAATCTCACTACCCTTTTGCTTCCATCCAATTTCATTGCCGGGAAAGTTCCGTGGGAATTGACCAATTGTACTAGTCTAAGAATTTTGAATCTTACTGATAATGAAATGGTTGGAACTTTACCAGACTTGTCTGTGCTGAGTAAGTTGGAAGTTCTTGATCTTTCGGGGAATTACTTTTTTGGAAAGTTTCCAGATTGGATTGGGAATTTAACCGGATTGGTTGCGCTTGGAATTGGTGATAATGAATTCGATGAGGGACGAATTCCTGAGAGTCTTGGAAATTTGAAAAAACTGACATATATTTATCTGGGTAGTTGTCAGTTAATTGGGGAGATACCGGAATCACTTTTTGGACTTGAATTATTAGGGACATTGGATATTTCGCGAAATAAGATATCTGGGAATTTCCCTAAATCGATATCTAAGTTACGTAATCTGTTCAAGATTGAATTTTTCGCGAATGAATTAACTGGAGAAATCCCTCCTGAGTTTGCAGACCTTACATTACTTCGAGAATTTGATATTTCATCGAATAATTTGTATGGAAAGTTACCTATAGAGATTGGGAATCTGAAGAATTTGGTTGTTTTTCATTTGTTTAAGAACAACTTCTCTGGAGAATTTCCACCGGGTTTTGGAGATATGAAGAATCTTTTCGCATTTTCAATATATAAAAACAGCTTTTCAGGGGAATTTCCAGCCAATTTAGGCCGATTTGCACCATTAGATATTATTGATATATCTGAGAATCAGTTTACTGGTGAGTTTCCAAAGTTCTTGTGTGGTGGTGGGAAGTTGAAGTTGTTGCTTGCTTTAGGCAATCATTTTTCGGGGGCGCTCCCTTATACTTATGCTGAGTGTAAATCTCTGGAGAGATTGAGGATTAGTGGAAACAGATTATCCGGGAAGATTGCAGATGGTGTTTGGGCACTGCCAAATGCGAAAATGATTGATTTTGGTGATAATGATTTTGATGGGGAGATATCAGAAGAAATCGGGATTTCTACCAGCTTAGATCAATTGCTTTTGCAGAACAACAGGTTTTCGGGTGAACTTCCATTCGCGCTTGGCAAACTGATAAACTTAGAGAAGCTCTATGTAAGTAATAATAGTATCGCGGGTGAAATTCCTTATGCAATTGGTAGTCTAAAGCAATTATCATCGTTGCATTTGGAAGAAAATTCATTGACAGGATCAATACCCACAGAACTTGGATTCTTAAATAAGTTGGTGGACTTAAACCTTGCGCAGAATTCCTTAACTGGTAAGATCCCTCGCAGTTTTGCGCTTTTGAGCTCTTTGAATGCACTGAATCTTTCGAGAAATAAGCTGACAGGTTCTATTCTAAAAGATTTGAAAAAGTTGAAGCTAAGTTCTATTGATTTGTCAGAGAACCAATTTTCTGGCACTGTTCCATCTGATCTTGTGACTATGGGCGGAGATAAAGCCTTTCTAGGGAACACGAACCTCTGCATTGATCAAAACTCGAAAGCTTTTATGAATTCTAGTATGAATGTTTGCTCAGGAAAACATGACCGGAATAGGCTTTTCCACAATAAACTGGTTTTGTTCTGTATCATAGCGTCTGCATTGGTTGTTATTATATCTGGATTAGCACTTTTGAGTTATAGGAACTTCATATTAAGTGAAGCTAGAATGGGAAAAAATTTGGAGGGTGAGAAAGAAATAGATCCGAAATGGACACTCGAGTCATTCCACCAAGTTGATATTGATGCAGATGAAATATGTAACTTGGAAGAAGAGAATTTGATAGGAACTGGTGGTACGGGAAAAGTTTATCGCTTGGATTTGAAGAAGAACGGATGTACTGTGGCTGTAAAGCAGCTATGGAAAGGTGATGGTTTGAAGGTTTTAGCTGCAGAAATGGATATTTTGGGCAAAATCAGGCATAGGAATATACTGAAGCTTTATGCTTGTTTAGTTAAGGGAGATTTAAAGCTTTTGGTGTTCGAGTATATGGAAAATGGTAATCTATTTGAAGCACTTCATAGACAGATCAAAGGCGTGCAGCCTGAATTGGATTGGTACCAAAGATATAAAATTTCGGTGGGAGCAGCAAAAGGGATTGCTTATCTGCATCATGATTGTTCACCACCTATACTTCATAGAGATATTAAATCAACCAACATTTTACTTGATGAAGATTACGAGCCAAAAATTG
This sequence comes from Francoa sonchifolia, assembly GCA_036897585.1. Taxonomy (NCBI): domain Eukaryota; kingdom Viridiplantae; phylum Streptophyta; class Magnoliopsida; order Geraniales; family Francoaceae; genus Francoa; species Francoa sonchifolia. Next base: position 5,792 of record JAYMTB010000358.1, on the reverse strand, counting down.
CTGATTTTGGGGTTGCAAAGATTGCGGAAAAGTCTCAAAACGGGTCTGATTATAGCTCTCTTGCTGGCACACACGGTTATATTGCTCCTGGTAAGTTTCAACATACATCTTTCGTACCTTTTTAAGTTGCATACGCATTGGTATAATGTTGCAATTTTCTTCTGCAGAACTGGCATATACTCCTAAAGTTACCGAGAAAAGTGACGTATATAGTTTTGGCGTCGTGCTACTAGAACTCGTGACTGGCAGAAAGCCAACTGAGGATGAGTACGGAGAAGGAAAAGATCTTGTTTATTGCGTTTTGAATCATCTAAATGATCGGGAAAATGTCCTGAAAATTCTTGATGAAAAAGTTGTCTCTGATTCTGTCCAAGACGACATGATTAAGGTCTTGAAGATCGCTATTCTTTGCATTTCCAAGCTCCCCTCTCTTCGCCCGACTATGAGGGATGTTGTCAAGATGCTTATCCATGCTGATCCTTCCTCTTATAGATCTCCAGACAGTAATTCTGATAAATATGGGAAAGTTCTTCTCTAGCAATTTTTTTGCATAATAGGAGCTAATTTCAAGGACTCCTAATTTCCCGTAACTTATAAGCATATTCGCATAATTTTCGGGAACTTTTATGCTAGTTTTGTATTTTCTAAAGTTTATATATACCATTGAATCAATAGCTTTTTATTTGACAATTATGTCACAAGCTTTATGGAAATTAATTATTTTTGGTAGAATAATAAATAAATAAATCTCAAAGACTTGAAAATTTATAAGCATAAAGACAAAAAATTTAAAAAGAAGCTACTGACTGACATGTATGCACGGATTGAGGCAGCAATTGCCAGGTGGTAATGAGGCTTATTAACTTTAGCTTTAATGGCTGCCATAAATTTGTCAGCATAGTTATACCCAATTCTAATTTAGGATTCCTTCTTCTCTTTCACTTTCTTCGTCACCATTTCTGTCTCTCTTTCTTCTGGATTTTTTGAGCTGTGAAAATGGATGCAGCAGATGATGGACATATTAGGACTGGTAAAAGTTTCCTTTCTTTTTTCCCCAAAATTTTTGGGTCATTATCATTTGTCTTGTTGATGCAATCGATATGATAGAATCGAAGTAATTGTTACATACCATGTTTGGAAATAGGGACCTTCTGGAGTGCAATAGCTCATGCAGTTACCGCAATAGTGGGATCAGGAATTCTAGCAATTCCATGGAGTGTTGCTCAATTGGGATGGATACTTGGACCCATTGTCCTTATGTGCTTTGCCCTTCTTACATATTATACTGCCATTCTTTTCTGTGAGTGCTACCGAACTCCTGATCCTGTCACTGGAAGGAGAAACCGGACTTATATCCAAGCTGTCAAAACCTTCCTAGGTATGCCTTTCCCTGCTGAGAACCTGCGATTTGGAAAATGGCAAACACAATGTATGATCGGTTGTATTTATTTGCAGGTCCAAAAAATGTACTATTTTGTGCAATTATGCAATATGCAATACTATGGGGCACCATGATCGGCTACACAGTTACAACCTCTATAAGTATAGCGTAAGTGATGCTAATAGTGACGATACAGAAACCCGAGAAAAAAATTCTGATTTCTTACCATATTTATATTTGTTGAATGAATATAGGGCTGTAAAGAGGTTAAATTGTCACCATGAGAAGGGAAGAGATGCAAGATGCGGGGTATCCGGAAATCTCTACATGGTGATATATGGAGCCCTGCAAATTTTGCTATCACAATGTCCTAACTTAGAGAAAGTAACAATTCTTTCAATTGTAGCAGCAATAACATCCTTTGCATATTCATGTATTGCATTGTGTTTATCTACTGCAAAGTTCTACACAAATGGTCATGTTAAAGGAAGTTACATGGTAGCCATGACAGATAATCCTATGGATTTCTCGATTAAAGTTTGGCATGTGTTCCAAGCTCTTGGAAATATGGCTTTCGCCTACACTTATGCAATGCTACTATTAGAAATTCAGGTCCGTAACTCAACTCATATCAATTTATGTTCGACAATGTTAACCTGATGTTTAACTTGTCACAACCCTATCCTAATTATGCAAAGTATATAGGATACCCTAAAGTCACCACCAGCAGAAAACAAAGTAATGAAGAAAGTGACTAGGGTTGCCATTGGAGGAACAGCATTGTTTTACATTTCACTCGGATGTATGGGGTTTGCAGCCTTCGGGAATAATGTTTCAGGAAATATTCTCACTGGATTTGATACGCTAGTTTGGCTTGTTGACATTGGAAACATTTCGGTTATTATACATCTAGTCGGAGCTTATCAGGTATTTTTTTTCAATCTCTTGCCCACTATGATCCACTAAAACGCATACAGATACATGATGGGCAACAAGACCATTATAACTTTTGTAACTTTTGTCGGTAGCAACAACAAATTCAGCTAAAATACAGTAAGACAGCATGATGTAAATCACATAACAAGGAAAATAAATCTCATATGTTATGAAATGGACATATAGTTTGTGCTTCATCAATTCTATTTTTCGTATTACCATTGTGTTTCTTTTAACTTTGGGAAACCGCATTCTTCTTATTGATATTGTGGCCTCTTTCAGGTCTTTGCTCAACCAATTTTCGCAGTTCATGAAAAGGTTTTCGAGTCAAGATGGCCGACATCTTTCCTCAACACTACCCATTCCATAAGATTAGCATGTATAAAGAATAGTGAAGTAAAGTTTACAATAAGTAGGCTTCTCCTGCGCCCAATTTTTGTCATATTCACAACTATAATTGCAATGATGTTGCCATTCTTCAATGCAATTCTTGGTCTGCTCGGCTCAATTTCATTTTGGCCATTAACAGTTCACTTCCCATTGAGCATGTACATAGTGCAAGCAAAGATCAAAAGAGGAAGCTCTACTTGGATATTCTTTCAAGTTCTTAGCCTAGCATGTTTGATGGTGACACTTGTTGCTGCTATTGGTTCTGTTGCGGATATTTTAGACCGTCTCAAACATGCAAAATTGTTTAATAGTGAACTCTAGGCAGTCCTTGCTTCTGTACAACAAGCAGTAAGCTTTCAGTTCTGTTTGTGCTATTTTCCTTAGTTTGAGACAATTATGATCAATGTTTGACATTATTGCCTATGAAAGTTTCTCTAGTTATATTAGATTGCAGTTGTTAAAAGACATCGTTTACTGTAAAATATTCAAGTAGCCTATTCGGGCTCATGTGTCTTATAAGATTTACTATTTAAAATTATTAATGTTTAGATTCTTAGACTTGATTCTAAATTAGAAGCTTTGTTTTGCAAGGAATAGACATTTGCATGCATAATTGTAAGTATAAAACAAAAATCACCCATACCATGAATACAGAGATTCACAAGAAGTGAGAGATGGGCCCTTTCAAACAAATATTGACCCTGTGAACAAGAAATACACAAGAAGTGAGAGAGCACACATACTTTTGAACAGTTATCGACAGTGTGAAGCCCTGCCTGCACCATGTCACCAGCTCTATGATGCTCACCATGATCGCATGCTGGCATCATGCCTCACCTAAGACAATTCACTCTGCTGAACATCCGCTGTGCTCTCCAAATTGGACAAACAAAGAATGGGGATAAAAGTAACAAAAAACTTAGAGTAAGTACTGTAAGAGCAGATCCAGTAATATATTATTAAAAATTTCTATTTGCCCAAATTTACATATAATAATATCATGCCTGGTAAAGGAAGACCCAACAATATAAAAAGAGAGCCTTAACATCAACTGATAGCTGTTATATACTGAACCTCTTTGCAAGCAAGATTGTAAACGATTCAATGATTCAGTCATGCATATCCTGTCCAGTCTTTTTACTGCTCAATGATACAAGGCTGTTTGTATGAGGTACACATGAATCATTGGAGAGAACAAACCCATTTTCCATCTCGACCTTTCTCATCATCTGGAGTTGAAAGTCATAGGCATGCAATGAGTGATCCTCGTCCCTCTTGAAAATCATTTCATTGCTGATTCTTAAACAGAAAAGGGGAACCATATCGATTAGGCAACCAAATGAGATAGTGTGGTTCTTTGTCCAAACTTCCCCTTGTAAACTCTTCAGCACATAAATGTCAATTTGCAGTTCTTCATGAGTGATAAAACATAAGACACCCCCTCTCTCAACAATCCCATCATAGGTTCTACTAGTTTTTGGGAGCTGTACTGTCTGAAACCTTTCGCTATCAACTTCCATAGACACAATATAATCACTATCATCAATTTGAGGAATCCAATGCAAAGCTCCAATTGCTGAAACAGGTTTGTATCCTAACCAACCAAACAGTCCAAAAGAAGGTCCATTCACCTCTCTCCATAATTTAGTCTCAAGATTTAGTATCTCACAACTGACATAACCCAACACATCCCGAAACAAGTGCACGACTTTGTACTCACCAGTAAGATCATTTAATGCAAACCCATAAGATTCATTATGGGGAGGATATAGAGTACCCAGAGGAAGTGCCATCAGCTTCCTAGTAACAGGATTCATGACAATAAGACCTCCTTTCTTCATTTTGTTATCAAGTAAAACAAGACCATTGCATGTAGCTCTAATACTGCCCAAACAGCTTATATTAAACTCAACTATCTTACCCTTTCCATCTTTAAATTCCATGAACTTCATATAGAACTGCCTTCTGGAGTTTATGACAGATCGGTCAATAATAGGGATAGGTCCCGGTCGAAGATTTACCTCAGCTGAAAAGGTATTAGACTTCTCAGGTTGAAGCAATGTCGTCAAAGGAAAATAAATACTTTCTCTTACAACTGGCGATAGAAAGAGCAGAACAGATTCAGAACGACGGAAATGTTCATCAATAAACACAGGGCTATTAATTATACTGTACCATGGCTTACAAACAAACCTCATCCTCGGAAGAGAATCTAGAGGAAGTCGTACAAGAATGCTTGAGACACAATCTTTAGGAAGATAAGGGACTAGTAAACTCTCTTTTTTCTTCCTTTTTTCTTCCTCCACCCTCTTTGACAGTGATCGCTGCTCTAGCAATCTTGCATTCTTTTTCCCCATTAATTTTTCCATCAAGCCTTCTAATCCTACAGTAGATAAAATCATGACATTATAAATCACCAGAGCTCATTCAATACAGTTATAAAAAGAGACAGAAGCAAATTATGATCCGATCCCAATTTTCCATTTCCTAAGTTTATAACTAAGAAACCTATCCAATCCAGAAATAGAGCATTCCTCTTTAAAAGTTAGACAGTATAGCTAAGAATCCCTAAGCTAAGCTTCTCAATCATTCATAGAAATCCATATGATCAATCGGAGATATTAAGAGGCTATTGAAAACAGTGCAAACCTAAACCTAAACAAAATCAAAATCAAAATCAAAATCAAAATCAGAATCAAGTAAAGGAAGAATAAGAAAGAGAACGTTACCTGATCAGCGATGAGAATCATGGGAAGCTTCTAGAGAGAGAATCGTCGTCTACCTCCGACTTTTGATTAGTTTTATAATTTCCACGACCGGAGAATTCCAAGCTCCATGACTGCTGCTGACTTGACGTGATGATGGTGACCTCAACAACCTCATTTGGGCCCAAATTTCCATTACAAATGGGCTTAAATTGTCAATCCAGTCGACCCATATTAACGGTTGAGTTACCTGACGTTCGAGTTCGAGATGTTGAATTCTAGTACATAAGACAATGGAAGATTACTTGTCAGAAGAGGAGTTTCGGTCATCTCAAAAGGAATCAGAGGATGATAACCGGAAGCTTAGAGAAGAGCTTGAA
>JAYMTB010000357.1:0-15012 GCA_036897585.1 Francoa sonchifolia | reverse complement strand
ATTCTTCAAATTAGTGGGAATATTTTAATATAAAAAATAATAATTAAATATTTTTATTTATGTTTTGATCAATCACTTTCATTCATAAAGATTCCAACTCCCTTACGAAATCAAATTTTTTCCAACTTTTAATTTTAATTTTCAATTAATAATTTCTAAAGATATTTTTTTTCTGCAGGGTTGCATGTTCCATAACCCTATAGCTCTTTTAGAGTACATACATTTCCACCCTCCTTGATTTTCGTGTTTATTTAGATCACCTCCTCACGATTATATTTGATTATGAACTATATTGGAATCTAATTTTGAGTTTAAATAGTAATTATTTTATTAGATTGTTCAACTTGTTAAATTATTTTATTAATGCAAAACCTTAAATTTATAGGGAATATTACAATATACATATTAATACTCTCCCTCGTACAAAAACTAAAATTTTTGTTGGTTTAAAACATAGATTAATGTAGCCAAACTTTGAGAATAGAATTATCAATAGTATCACCAAATATAATACATTGACGATCGACAATAGATTGCAGAAACGGAATACTTCTATGCTATAGGGAATTACTAGCTGATCAAAAAATTTAAGTTTCTATGTAATAGTTCAAATGATATCAATATAATCTCTTGTTAAATTAAGAAATTTGAGATTGAATCTACCAATTGGTCTAGTTCGAAAAATAATTTAAAATTTTTGAAAAAGATTTTGCATCGAAAATAAAATATTAAAATTTGAGTGGTTAATAACATTGTAGCATATATAAAGATTAGAAACATTGTATAATGTTGTGTGAAGAAAGTGGAGCATGCCACACTATATGTAGCTACCTATACTCTACCCAAATGATAAAGAGGAAAATTATAAAGTAATTAGCATTAGTTAATTATAGATTAACAAAAAAGCATTAATCTTTTAAAGCATTAATCTTTTTAATTCTTAATGAACGAGCGGACGTATAAATTATATTATAGTTATCCAATATGATACATATGAATTTACTGTAAAAAAATAAATATTAGCAATGTGTATGTATTTTATTGGTTTTAGAGACTTACTGAATTATTTAATTTATCCGTATGAAATAATTATCATGATGAATATATTCCACATCAGTTTTTAAGTCACCTTATAATAACGAATAAAATTTATAATACATTTTGTTCACTCTAAGTAAATATATTTATATTAACTTGTCATATAATAAGTGATACTATTATCAAGTAAAAATACAATTTTTTTTTCTTTTAAAAAAGGTTTATATATTATATTTCATTCCTCTCTTATGAGCTCCATTTATAAAAGCCTCATGTTATATTTATTTTTCATGTGATTTCTAATTTTTATGCTCTCAAATTCTATCAACTTTAAGTAATAATCAATGCAAATTTTGACCGAATTTATATAATTTTAAAGTTTTATAATAAAAAAAATAAAGCAATTTTTCTTTTTTTTAAGGAAAATCGATTAATTACTAATTAAAAGTGATAGTATATTTTATTTGCAAAATTTTATAATGACAAAAAATAAATTAATGTAAAATATTTGTAAATCGATTGAATCACAAAATATTAAATGTAATTAATTTTAAAATATAATATTATAATAAATTGAGGCAGATGAGCTGTCAGAAATTGAGGCCACGTAGGAATGAACTGTAGCGAACTGTAGACATTCATATCCATTGATTCCTCCAGTTTTCCTGCAATTTTTTTATGATAATGACGTGCATGAAAATGACCCGTTGGATGTAAAATGGGACCCATATCACATGCACTCTTCCAATACAAAGCATAAAAGTGAAAGGAAAATTGGGTCCCACTTTGAACAAATTGTAGGGGACCTGACCTTTTTGTGCTTCTGTGGTACCACACCTATGCATACAGTCTCTTTGTAATTTTTATAGCTTAAGAATTTTCATAAAAAAATTATTTATTATTTTTGGAGATATATAAATACGTGGTAGATCTAAAGTTTCTCGTACCATAGCAAATAAAATGATAAATTAGTTTACTTATATTATCCTAAGTATCGACTACTAAACATTTTTTTCCAGCAAAATGATACAAGCATTAACATATGCTTGTATTCGAACATGTAATCTTAATGTGAATATTTTCACATTTTGACTATAATTCACCTTTTCTATGGTTAGAGCCGGAGTTTATAATTTGACAAATTGTTAGTATTTTAATTTTTAGGAAAAAATGAAATTTTTTCAATATATAGAATACTAAAATTTAAATTATTAAATTAATTTGGTGATGTTTGAGAATTGTACTACCAATTTTATGAATGAACTAAAAAAATTGAGATTAATATATTTATTTCACTGAATTGAATAGAATGGAATTATAATGTATTTCATACTTTCGTTACCACTTTTTGCTAAATTTAATTAAAACTCTTAGATGAATAACGAATTATTAAAATTTTAGGTCAAGTTTATTTGAAATGAATATAATTGAATGATATTCATTATTTTCATTGATATATTTGATTATGTCATGGGGCAACAGGAATATGATGTAGGATTGTATGGATGTTTGTAACATGCAGCGGAAGATTAAAACAATTCTAGGCAGATCTATTTGTGCTTTAAATTTATTTTGTTTGTTATATATCTAATCTAAAACATACATGAAAAACGAGTTCTTGATTCAAAAACTTTGATTATGCAAAATCTCTATGCGTATCCACACCAAGACTGACCATTGTTGTCAACGCTTTGATCAATGGAACCCACAAATTGAATAAAAGTAGCTACAATTTTTCACACAAAATTTTAACAAAGATTGAAAGAACAAACTCTTTTAATTTTTTTTTATCTCTCGATATAATTTTCTTGTTTTAGTTTTGTGTGGCTGTGTAATTTTTCGGTTGCTATCATATCACATGTTGCAATCTATTTATACTTACGTTTCATTAAACCTAAAAGTAACTGTCAAATTGTCATCAATTCATATTCACGGTGATTAGGTAAAATCCAATTCATAATTGAATTGTAATAATAAATTATATTTTGACATTTCGTTTTTTAAATAGATTTGTCATATATATGTATATATATGTTTATATTCACACATATATTGATCTAATGTCTTATTTTAATGATCATATGATCAAAAAAATATTATATTAAATTATAAAAAATTTGACTCTCATTATCATGATCTCCATCATTATGACAAGTCTAAAATTTAATCAAGAACTTTATCATATTAATCAAACAACTAATAATAAATATGATAAAATAATTATATATTGATCAAAATGTGTTCAAATTATTACATGATAAATTTGATGTTGGGTATATCATCTATATCCGTAACATATGATTCTTTAAAGAATGAAATTTCTTTTCGATGTAAGTAAATTCATTCCCTAATTCATATTAAGTAATCTCATTACTTAGTAAAACCAAATATATAAAAGAATGAAATGAAAATAGGAGTTATGAAATCTCTCATTTATTTTACCCTCGTCCCCTCCGAATAAACATGATCGCGCAAATTAAACTACACTTTTACGTAATTGAATTATTAAATAGTTTAAAATTCACATGTTTTATTTTATTATAACAATGATGATAGTAATAATTATATTACTTAGGAATTAATTTATAAAGAAAATAATAAAAGTGGAAGAACAATCACAAAAGCATGTCTGAGAATCAGGCGATTCTGGACGATGAGAGAAGCCATGTGCACTGCTGCCTATGATATCAGATTATACCAGCTTTTCCGCTTCCTACCAAAACCCCTACACTCAAAACCATGTAAAAGTGCTAAATGACAATTTTGTTTTCACTCATAGTTATCCCTACACCCTCGTCCCAAGGGTAAACTCGTCATTGTACACTCATTCTAGGAAATTCCTAGCATTATACATTATGTTATTCATATAAATTTTTGGTTAATATGAATTTTGTGAGATTATTGATTATATTAATTTTAAAATTAGATTAGGTTGATCTATTTTAAATGGGTGAAAAAGTTTTTGGTTTTTGCATGAAAGAGTATTGATTTACCTATTGTATTCATGTATTCATTAACTATTATCTAAAACATTTAGATCAATTGAGAGTGTTTGAGAATAAATATTTAGATTTGGCCAATGCATGTGGCACAGATAATTTGGTTCGTAATAGGTCATGCTACATTAGCGATCTGACCTGTTCATATTTAATGCTGAATTAGTAACAATTACCATTGAAAGCAGCTTTTCTTACTACTCAAACCCATGGAACACAAATTTTTCAGTAATTTTAAGAGAGTGACTTCTGAATTGAAATTTTTATTTTATAAAAACTCGTTCACAATTTTTCAAAAAAAAAAAATTCGAAATCTGAAAATAAATTCTAATATAGAAAAAAAAAATTAATATGTTGCCATCATTTGCCAATTGATATGATAATCAAAAGCAAAACTGAAAAGAAAAAAAATGGGCAAAAAGTTATACGCAATGATTATTTTCTCCATTAATGGAAAACCTTGTTTTTTCCATGAGACAATTCTAAAGACGACATTTTTACATAATTCCATTCAAGCAATTACACACCTAATAATTCCCGCACGGTTACACAATCAACCTATCATTTAGCCGCCGGCAAATTTTCCGTCAATTCCATTCCTCCGGGCAATACCATTGAAGCGTCGGAGCTTGTTCATCGGAAAAGAAATTACAATCCTCATCGCCGGAAAAGAAATTATGTTCTTCCATTTTCACATAATGGTAGGTTTTTTGAAATTGGAAGCAATTTATTGCCGCCGGCGATGAAATTTGGTTCGTTTGGAGATTTTCCGATGAGGAAATTGCGGCGGTTGGACTGTTGTCTTCGTTTAAAATTGCGCTTGAATCGCTATCGGAGTTTCCGATCTCTGTTATTCCGTCGCTGTTGAAGGTTTCGTAGTTTAGTTCTTTTGTTTCAGGCGCCGGTAAAGATGTTGCCGGCGGGTGGTCATGCTTTTCCGGCGAGGTTTGATCTGGGTCTAGGATGATTTTCTCTTCTTTGATTGATAGATTGCTTTCTGGGTTTTCTTCATTTACCTTTGCTTTCAATTCTTTGATCTAAATTATGAAATTTAAAAAAAAATGATTAGTTTTAGAATATTTTTCAAACCCCTAATGCAAAATCAAAAAATTAAGAAAAAAAAATAAAGGATAATTTTGCTCTAAGTAGCAAAAATCACGCTTGATTCACAAATTTTTGAGTGATTATAGAGAAGTTTGTGATTGGAATTTTACTAAAAATTACTTCAGAATTCGTGAATAGCTCCCTAATAGTGAATACTAAACAAATATCCTAAGATCTTGTTTGATCCGCCAGAATAATTTCTGACTTCTAAATATAATTTTTAAAAGAGGTATTTCAAATTTGTGTCTCACCCTCCCAAAATTAGCTTTAAATCGGTATCTTAGCTCCGTTTGAAAGTAATTCTGAAAAACAATTTCTAAATTTCGAATGAATTTTTGTTATTTTTTTGAAATTACTAGACCCGTGAAAATTAAGTTTGGGGTTAGCTGTGGACGAGTGATTCTTATTTTTTGAAAAGTTATATTACAAACCTTTTTCAAAATCACGTATAAATTTAGAAATCGCTTGCTCCAGAATCAACCATAATCGCTCAAGTCCCCGAAAACTTGGACATATCAAATCCTGATTATATTAGAAAGACTAACAATAACTAATAAAAATTATACCTCTTGGACCAAAGAGTCATTGTCATGATGAAGAGCATCAAAATTAAGCTTAAGTGAATCATAATTGGCTTTAAGAATCCCATAATCTCTTTCCAATTGCTTAGTTTTCCAACGAGCTCTCCTATTTTGAAACCAAACAGCTACTTGTCTTGGTTGCAACCCAAGTTCTTGAGCTAATTTCACTTTCCTTTCAGGTTCAAGCTTATTTTCAACCTCAAAATTCTTCTCCAAAGCCTTGACTTGATCCACACTCAATCTCCTTTTCTTCTCAGAAACATGAACTGATTCCTCCAAACACACTTCTTCATCATACCCATCTAACATTGACTGAAATTCTTTACTGTAAATGTTGTTCCTTGGACTATTTTCATCTAAATATCACAAAAATTTCAAAAACAATTAGCAAAATTTGAAACTAACACTTGCCCACTGTCTAAAATCAGATTTTAAGACATGGGTAAGAATCAGAATTTGAAAAAAATAGCAAAATTTAATTTTAACACTTACCCACTGTCTAAAATCACATTTTAAGACATGGGTAAGAATTAGAATCAGAAAAAAAAAAAATATATATTAAACCTGTTGATGGGCAGATGAAAGCACCAAGTGAATCTGAGCTATTGAGTCTCTTCATGACTGAACTTGATCTTATTTTTAGATCAAAATTGAAATATCCTTATCTTCTTGATTCAATTGTGTGATTATGCTTTTATTGTAATTTCAATTTAGAGCTTGAATTTTTCATAACTTCAAAAATTTCATGGAAAAAAATACCCTTTTTTTTCTTAATTTTTCCATCTTCTTCTTTTTTCAATATTGCTTCTCCCCTTTCTAACCCCATTACAAATTTAAACCAGAATTCAAACCCAAGAAGTTAAAAAATGAGAAACCCACAAGAGAATTTTTAACTAAAAATCTAAAATTTCTCTCTTTACATCATGAATTTCAGAAGCTTATGATGAACACTAAAAGTCTGTCAATGGAGGGAAGAAAAGGAAACGAGCGAATGAGTTTATAGTTCAGCTCAGTTTTTCTGTTTAAATAAACCAAATTGGGTTAAATAATAGGGTAAGAATTTAACTAAGGTTAGATTCCTTAAAGTTTGCATTTGGGAAATGAAATGAAATGAAAATTCAAATGAAATGAAATTTCTGGTTTACCGGGTATAACCGGTAGGTATTCGGTTTTCAATAAACGGCTGTTGTATGGCTCGGCTTGATGGCGTCAGCATATCATCGGCGATCTAGAACTTTTAGTCGGCGGCGCGTATATTTAATATCAGTTTAATTAATCTTATAATTAAGTAATTTAATTCTCTTATCAATTCAATTAGCTATTTCATATAGTTTTAGGACTTAATTCAAATATATATTAATCTGCGTGTATATATAACAATTAAATGTTTATTATATTAATTTTTAAAATTTTTATAGGACTTGAATTTAGAGAATAAATTTTACAGTCCATGCAATCAACTCAAATTAATTTGTATTGAATATTTTGGATATCCTATTATCATTGTATTTGCAAAGAAATGGAAAATTGTTGCTCTGTGTATCATAAAAGGTGGGCACAAGTGTATCATAATCCACATTTTGATGCTCTCACAAATTAATACATTTACTTAATTAATTCACAAATAACATGTTTGAAAACCAATTTTCCAACACTAAGAAACCCATTTAAATAATTTTTCACAACAATGACTCGTAAATCTGAGAATTTTTTACATGGACATGGTTCAACAAAACATAACATATTTGTACCAAGCTAATCAGCCTTTGACACCTCAGCTCAGGCCCACAATCACATCTTAATGCTTTTTCTTTTTATATTATCTATTTGTAAATGTTTGTGGGCCCAATCTGAGGTGGCAAATCCTGATTGACTTGGTCCATGCAAAAAATTCTCCATAAATCTCTATAAATGGTGCCAACTCGGACAAATTCTTGCTTATACTAGGTGTAACCACACTCGGAACATAGGTAGTGGTAGAATGTTTTTGCATATTTCTCCCATCAATACTCTCTCAATGCTAGTCTAATAATTATCAGAATTTACACCATATTATAATTTGTAACAATCAAATTCTCTGCCGTAATACATTAAAATTAATTATATAGTCAATATCTCGAGTTCATTTCAATAGAATGGTGTGCTCTAGAGATTAGAAAGTCAACTATATAAATGTGGTATGAAGATAAAGCTAAGGGAGAGGGGTATGGGCAAAGACATAGTGATTGGTATATCTGACTTTGCACAAAGCTATCATACACTTTTTGGTTTGAACTTCATCCTCATCATCTTTGTGTGGATATAAAATTTGCACAAGTTTCTTGACGGGGCATCATTTCTCTTTAGCTCCAATCTTGAATTACATATATACATTGAGAAGAATTTATGTGACAAGTTATTATAAAATAGAAAATCTTGCTCTTGGGTGGAATTGAATCTATAATTAAGTGTATGTTTGACCAAGCTTTGGACATCGTTGGAAGTAATAAATCTAGCGTGTTTTGTGAAAAATCGATTTGCAAGGTTCTCAAAATACTAAAATTGTTCAAATTTAGTTTTCCCGTCATAAACTTACATTATACTACTAAAATGATTCAAACACTAATATTATTTCAATTAACAATAATTAAATTTTGTACACCTGGTACACGTGAACTGAACTGAAATATCATGTTATTTGTAATAGCAATGATCATACTAAAACTTAATCTAATGTGTTTTATATCAAAACTCAATTCTCAAATTTCTCAAAAAACTAATATTGTTGAAATTAACATACAATAGAGATGATTCAAACACTAATATATAATAGAAATGACCTAAATTTTATGCCTAATACACGTGAATTGAACTATGATATCTTCTGCCGTGTATAATTGTCGTGATGAGAGTTAAGTAATTGCGGGGTTAAAAAAACAGGTGTTTGAAAAGTGATGGAAAAACATGAAAATTGTTGCATGATGATGATGATTGAGTTCCCATACTTGATAGATAGATAGATTTTGTTTGATCTAGGGTTGTAGGCCTATGAAATAAAGTGTTGGAGAATCTGATATGGGTGTGAAAGGAAAAAGTAAGAAATGGGAAAATTGGATTGCTAAGTAAATCAACTTTACATGGTGTATTAGACACCATAATGGTAGACAAACTTTTTTATTTTTCTTGTTTTCTTTTTATATTTTCTTAGTGCTTTCCAATGTCTCATTTTTAAAGTATTTCAAACTAGAATCTTCTTCTTTTTTTCTCACTCTTTTAGTTATTTAAAATATGGATATGAAAGTTCAGCCGGTAAAATATTGTGTTATAATAATAAATCTACTGCATTATGTATAACTTAAGAAATTAATTTTCAAATATTTAAGGTTGATTCAAGCTCAAAATTATTATAATTTGACCAATTTGACACTCAAAACTATTTAAAAATTTACAATATTTTATTGGAAGAAAGACATATTTTTTTTGTTGTGAATTATTACTTTTCAACTATTCTGAAACCTTATCATACACAATTGCAAAAATATCAATAAAATAAATAAATAATAATTTATGTGGATCACCGTAACAAATATGTTTTATTCAACTTCAATAACTATAATTTTTGGAAAAAAAAGTTTAAACTCTCAATCTCACAATCAAATTCTCAAACTATTTCTCAACTTTGATTTTCTTTTTTTTCACCTCTTATTTTCTTATAAATCTTAATTATTTATAAGAAAACTAAACCTACTTACCAAACAAATAAATCCTAAATAAAATACTATAAAATCATGATATTATCTTATATCCCGAAATCAAATAATATCAATCATGATATTATCTAATATCCATAAATTTAGAAAACTGCTAATAAAATATTATTCACATATTATCGGAGAATTTGAGTCAATCTCCTACCAACAGTAGAAAATATTATTTTTTGAAAGTTATATTAGGGTTGCAACATTACTCGCATCAATTTCCAGTTTTTCTCAAGTTCAATTCAGTTTTCAGTTCACATTTTTATATTGGAATTGATAAAAATTTATATGTAAAAACATAGACAAAACCCAATTTAAATCAAGAAGTTTGGTTCATTTCGAACAGAATTGCACCCCTAAATTATATTATGTAATATAGTCATTCAAGTATTTAATATAAAAAGTAAGAAAAAAAAAACCAAAAATTTAAAATTTGGACTGGAATGGGCTGGGCTTTCAGACCTAATAAAAGGCTCAGCCCAGGCCTAATTCCCAAGCCCGGTTTGAGTTAGAAGGGTCAGGATCAGGGTCCGGGTTTCTGCCCAGTAACCCAGTTAACACCCCCCCCCCCCCCCCCAAAATCCCTAAAATCTTCCCCTTTTTCAAGCGTTACAATACATGTGAATACTTTTTCCATATAATCCATTTTTTCCTTTTGCACTCTTGGAATCTTATTCAATTCTTGTTATTTTAATTGGGTTTTGTTTGTTTTTTGATAAGATTTGATGAAGTATTATTAATTTAGTTCATTCATGTGATACCTTAAGTAAAACCAATGATGATTATGTTTGTTTACAAAGTTTATTCCAATCATTTGAGTAATCAGGAAGAAATTTAGTCAGATTCTATCATCTGGGTTTCAATAATCTTTCATTGTCTACTTGAATTCTTCATGGAATTTGATTTTAGCAAATGGGTTTGTGTGATTTTGCTGTTTTATTGCGTTATCTGTTCTAGGGTTTGCTCATGTGAGTTATTTTAGTCCTTTTGATTGAATTGTGCATTGTGGGTTGACCTAATTTGTTGATTAGTATTTGATTTTGTTGTGTTTTTAGTGGAGGGATTACATGGTACTTCTAAAGTGAGAGGTGTGAATTTGGGAGGATGGTTGGTTGTTGAAGGATGGATTAAGCCTTCATTGTTTGATGGAATTCCGAATGGGGATATGCTTGTGAGCTTCTTTTAAAATTGTTTTCGGGTTCTTAAGATTATTGGATTGTAATTGTGTGATTTGAGTAATGTAGGATGGTACACAAGTTCAATTCAAGTCGGTGACATTGCAGAAGTATGTGTCTGCAGAGAATGGTGGTGGAATGAATGTAACAGTTGATAGAGATGTTGCATCATTATGGGAAACCTTTAGGGTGAGTTTGCTCGACCAAATTGCTAATGTTTAGTTGTTATTTTACACGAAACTTTTATTAATTGTTATACTAGTTTTCCAAACATCAAGTGAACTTACGTTAGGTGGATCATGTTATTGTGAAGAACTTGTATTGGTTTTCTGTTGGTTCTCATTTTAGCATGGCAAAATTGGTGGTATCCTGCTTAGTAATGTGATTTTTTTTGGATTTCTAATGTATGTTGATGAGCGATCCTGCTAATTCTTTCGTGCAGTTGTGGAGAGTTTCTGAATCGGAATTTAACTTCCAGACCTCTCAAGGCCAGTTTCTATCATGTTATGGCGAAGGGTGTGCTATCACTGCAACATCAGAGTCTCCTTCCACAACTGAACTATTTCTCATTGAAAGAAACAATGACAACCGGGTTCACATTAAACTTAAAAGTGGAACCTATCTACAGGTTTGCATTCTTATTCTTCAGCATGTGTATGGACAGGTATTTTCGGACAGCTAATGAGTGTTCGAAACTTAGAATCATCAATATTGAGCTCAACTTAATCTACATATTCCAAGTATTGACACACCAACCTTCTATGAATCCTTGGGCTAATACTACCAACCTATATGAATGCAATAACTTCACTGAATTTAAAGACCTCCTCATGTGGTACTGAATTTTCGAGTGATAGAACATGATAATTGGTGTATTTTCAGGCTTCAACTGGAAATCGGCTCACAGCAGACTACACAGGAAACCCGGGATGGAATGACAATGCAGCCACATTTGAAATGAACATTGTAGCAAATTATTTACATGGAGATTACCAGCTTGCAAATGGATATGGGCACGATAAGGCCAAGGAGGTTCTTAAGGTAATTCTCCATTTCTCGATTATGAGAAAGACTTTATACGCTAGATAATTCCGCTTAAACTTTTACTTGATATCTTGGCTACTTAAAATGGCAGAAACATAGAAACACTTTTATCTCAAATGAAGACTTCAAATTTCTATCTAAACATGGCATCAATACTGTAAGGATCCCTGTCGGCTGGTGGATTGCGTACGATCCTGATCCTCCAGCTCCATATATCGGGGGATCATTGGAAGCTCTTGACAATGCATTCTCGTGGGCACAGTAGGTCATGCTTTTCAACTTTTCTTGTTACTGTCAGACACTTTCATCTTTCCATTTCCTTTTCATATTTACCCGAAAACTGTGCTGCAGAGCGTGTAATATAAAGTGCATTATCGACCTTCACGCTGCTCCCGGTTCCCAAAACGGAATGGAACATAGCTCGAGCAAAGATGGCTCAGCAGAATGGCCTACTTCGCAAGATTATATCTTGAAAACTTTGGATGTTATAGATTTTCTAGCTTCCCGGTAAGTATGATACGGTAAAAACCCGAAATTTGTGGCTTGAAATAGGCATGAAAATCTAAAAATATTTGATTTTCAGGTATGCAAAACATGCTGCCTTGCTGGGCATCGAGCTTTTAAACGAACCCTTTACTTCCACAGTTCCATTGGATCTCTTAGTTTCGTATTACAAACAAGGGTACCAAGTCGTACGTAGATACTCGTCCACAGCTTACGTGATAATTTGCCAACGAATTGGCAATGTAGATCCTTTGGAAATTTATCAAGCTAACATCGGCTCTCATAACGTTGTTGTCGATTTACATTACTACAATCTTTTCAATGCTTATTTTGTTAATATGAGCACGGTGGATAACATACAATATGTACACAATATCCGGGAGCCTCAAATTCAAGCCTTGAATAGCGGAAATGGCCCGTTTATTTTTATCGGTAAGATTCCTGTAACATTTATTAGGATGCTAAATACATAGTGACCGATTTTATGATTGGTTTCAGGCGAGTGGGTGAACGAATGGAGTGTGACAAACGGCTCTCAAACAGAGTATCAAGATTTTGGGATCGCGCAATTAGAGGTTTACAATGAAGCTTCGTTTGGATGGGCGTATTGGACGCTAAAAAATGATCGAACGCATTGGGATTTTGAATGGAATGTAAAGAACAACTATCTCCAATTGGGTAAAAATTCGAACTTAAACATGAACATATCGAGTTTTTATTGTTTACCCAATAATTTTGTTGATATTATATGTTATGCAGGTAATTCCCCTAAATCGCGAAATTTTGAGGGTTTCAAATTGCTTGGATTGGTATGTAGCTGGTTGTTTTTGCTCTTGCATTTTTAACACGCGATCATGTTACAATCTTTTCCAATAATTTCAAATTAAGGGGTACAAAAATAAATTTTTAATTTTTAATTAATAATAAGAAAATGTTTTAAGTATTTAAGAATTTTTGTTGATAGGGAAATAATATATTGAAAAGGACACGTGCCAATCATTTGAAGGTGATGATAAAGTCAAAGAATTATATTATTATAATCAGACGGCGTGGACACAATTTTGACCATTTATTACTGAAACGACATAAAGGAATCAAACAGCTAATTAAAAAACAAAAGGTCTCATTATTTATAAATTTATAAAAATCAGCATTATCTAATTAAATGGTCTTCTTTTTCAATAAAATTATAATGTGATTCATTTAAGAAATTATCTCCGATATGAACTACAAATTAAAAAGCTAAATAGAGTTTTACTATCGAATTTATGACCGTCGATATTAGGTTTTACACTTATTCTTTAGTATAAATATATTTTTGTACATATTCATTAAAACAAATAATAATAGTTTATAAAAATGATAATAAAAATTGAGTTTTTACTGGCACAAGACGCTGTGAGTATATGAAATTTATTTTACAGGGATGACATAAATTTAAAAAATGACACAGAGTTAAGTAACTTTATACTACCGGATTCTTAGTTGAAGAAATGCTAGTGTTAGAAGACAAGTAAGAGAATTGCGTGCAAAGCGAAATATGAAAGTAAAATGTCTAATTGTATTTTACATCTGTGCAATATTAGCTTTTACATTGAATCAAAAAAGAGGATTTCCAAATATAGAAAGATAATAGATAATATAAGTAATATGATGGAAATTACAAGATAGATACAAAGTAGTTTCTTAAAATAGTAGGATTAATCTAACAAAATTTTATTCTCATTATGTCAACATGTGAACGAGTATTGGGCAAAGTTTACCCGAGGGCACAGGCGAATTTTACAATCCTCCTTGTCCCATCCCACATCTCTTCAATTTCAAAATATTATAATAGAATGTCAAATCGAGGAATTAAACAAGTTAATTTTTTTAATTTTCTCCAAATTTTCCCAAACTTGCCCAAACATACCATCGAATCTTTGTGTCAAACAATCATTTTTATTTTTCGAAAATTCAAATTTACATTAGGATATTCAAATTCACAAAAGTCATGCCTAATAGCACAACTCAAAAAATGGAGGTAAAAAACAAACACCACAATTATTTAAAAAACCTCCATGAATGAAGTGAAATAAAATCCTTAATTTGATCCAAAAAAGAAAATACTAAGATCTTGGCCGATTCTCCCATCTGGGTCAATCAAATGAAACCATTCCGAATCAATCGAACCCAAAAATCTTTCAAATTTTGCCCTAAGATACATTACTTCATCATTACAATTCATTTCCTTTCCGTTAATAATTCCGGCGCCGGCGACGATTGAATCCATTACCTTCAATGCATTCATATCGGATTTCGTCGGCCGGCATTTAATTGCATACCCAACTCTCCGGCCGTTAATGTACATAATCCATACTGGCATTGATAAGAGAGAAATGGAATCTCCGGCGCCGGTACCACCGTGTGCGGCTGATTTGAGGGCGATACGGAGATTTCCGGTTTGCATTTCTTTGGCGAGAATGGTGGTGGGGATTGATAATTGGAGGAAGAGAAATGGGTTGGTGGTGGAATTTGAATTTGTTTGAATAGAGAAGATTGTTTTTCCCCGGCGGTGACGGAAAATGGTCCCGGTGACGGCGGAGGTGGAAATGGTGGTGGGTTTAGGGTTTTGGTGGTGGAGGAATGTGGGGTTGCAAGTTGGGATTAGGAGGTGGATGAGAGAGCGGAGGAGCCGCCATGATCGGACTTGCTTTTGGCAGTCGACGGTTGTGACCCCGGTGGTTTTGCCGGCGGAAGAGGACATGGTGGCTTTTGGAAGGGTTTTGTTGACCTACACATTGAAATTGGTCAAGGGTTTATATACATAAAAAAAAGAAAATACATATAAATA
>JAYMTB010000356.1:0-15013 GCA_036897585.1 Francoa sonchifolia | reverse complement strand
TATATATGTATATATATATATATATATGTATATCCTATATGCATTTGAATACGCGTTTGAAACAATATTTCTTGGCTATTAAGCTTTATTTTTCTCTCAATCTCAATCCTAATTGACTTTATTTTAAGGGTTTCGTTTCCTTATTTTGCTGAAGTATATTTAATACTGCTCACTGAAGAAAATACTGCAAAATTGTGGGTGCTTATATTGGATTGGAGCTTTTGATTGTTCTTGATCAACTGGGTATTGGGTGAATTTGAATTTGGTGGGTCAATTTTTTTTGGGATACGATGAATTGGGTATTGCTTGATTTGGATATTTGAAGAGTATTTAGAAAAGGGTTTACTGATTTTTGGGAATTTAGTGACTGGATTACATTATGGGTTGTATTTGTTCTAAATCTTCCGCCGTTGAAGATAGCCGGGAAAGCCTAAAAGAGAGGTTACCGGCGTCGGAATTGGGTGTGCCGAGATTGTATTCATCAAAAAGAGAAGAGGGTGTTTTGGTGAAAAATAAATTACATGAAGTGAAAGTTATGTCGATTGAAAAGAAAGATAATGGTTCTGTTCGGTTGAATGATGATAATCAGAAGATGATGGTGAAGCCGGAATTTGGTGTTTTGAATCATCCTGGTTCTGGCAGGATTCTAAAGGCTATTGAAGGAGAGCAGGTTGCAGCAGGCTGGCCAATTTGGCTTTCTACGGCTGGGAGTGAAGCGATTAAGGGATGGATACCGCGGCGTGCTGAAACGTTTCAGAAGTTGGAAAAGGTTGGTGTAGTTTTGTGTATTAGTTCTTGCTTTCTAGGTGTTTGATAAAAGTTCCCAATGAATTAGTTCCGCTTATATTTAAGAATTTTAAGAGTATTAGATGTTGCAAAATATAGATATAAGTGTTTTTAGCATATGTTGAAATTGTTTGTTCTGATCACTTTCTCCTTCTTGCAGATTGGCCAAGGAACTTATAGTTGTGTTTTTAAGGCTCGCGATATCACTCAAGATAAAATTGTGGCTTTGAAAAGAGTACGTTTCGATAATCATGATATTGAGAGCATCAAGTTTATGGCTAGGGAAATCCTTATTTTACGTCGTCTTGATCATCCAAACATAATCAAGCTCGAAGGCTTGATCACATCACCAAATTCCTGCAGTTTGTACCTTGTGTTCGAATATATGGAACATGATCTTACAGGGCTTGCATCACGTCCTAGCATCAAGTTCACAGAATCCCAGGTACCCAAAATAGAAAAAAAATCGTTTTATATTTTGTTCAGTATTTATTTCTTTGGTTCTTCAATCAATTCAAGATGTGTCTGCTTGATGACCAAATTATATGCTCAATTCTAATTTTTTCACAGGTCAAATGTTACATGCAACAACTTCTAAGTGGAATTGATCATTGTCATAGTCGTGGTGTTCTGCACCGCGATATAAAAGGTTCAAATCTTCTTATTGACAACAACGGGATTTTAAAGATTGCTGATTTTGGCTTAGCAAGTTTCTTTGATCCCCATCATAACGTTCCGTTGACAAGCCGTGTTGTGACTCTTTGGTATCGACCACCGGAACTTTTAGTTGGGGACTCTCATTACGGTGTAGGTGTGGATTTATGGAGTACTGGTTGCATATTAGGGGAACTATATGCTACTCGACCTATATTGCGCGGAAGGACCGAGGTATGTCTTTCTTCCACCATGAATGTACAATTACCATCACTTCTTCGAACTGCATACACGATATGCACTAGAGCTCCAGTGATCGGAAACTCGCTATGTTCCGTTTAATTTGAAACACGCATGATATATTTGAGCTTAATTGCTTATATTGAGGAAGCTTTGGGTTTTGATGATGCTCATAATTTTTATCTTTTGCAACTTGCAGGTTGAACAATTGCATATGATTTTTAAGCTTTGTGGCTCACCACCTGAGGATTATTGGAAAAAACTACCTCATTCAGAAGGGTTCAAGATTAGACAAACGTACAGGCGATGTGTTTCAGAAACATTCAAGGATTTTCCTGCCACTGCTGTGGGGCTAATGGAGACCTTACTTTCCATAATTCCTGATCATCGAGGAACTGCAGATCTTGCTCTCAAGAGTGAGGTATGCAATTCTCTTTCTTTATAACATTGTGTGGCTCTAATGATGTGAATTTGAATAGGAGAACATGTTCGAATTTGGAACATTGCAATTTCCACTTAGAACTTGGGTGTTGTAATTCGTTTAATTGATTAGCAGTCAATCTTTCTTTAAGATAAACTAGTATTTCATTACAGTTCCACTGGTCTATAATTTTATTGATAGTCTTAGTAAATCAAGTTTATTTAAACAGTACTTTTCAACAAATCCACTTGCCTGTGATCC
Organism: Francoa sonchifolia; assembly: GCA_036897585.1. Classification (NCBI taxonomy): domain Eukaryota; kingdom Viridiplantae; phylum Streptophyta; class Magnoliopsida; order Geraniales; family Francoaceae; genus Francoa; species Francoa sonchifolia. The sequence goes on along the minus strand of JAYMTB010000356.1, from coordinate 12,651 downwards.
ATCAAGTTTGCCCAAATATCCTCCAAGCAAAGAGATTGATGCAAATTTGGAGGAAGAAGCTAGAAGGTACATTTCAAGTTTATCGACAATTAAATTATTCAAAAGCATCTAATTTGAGAATCATTATGTTTGAGCATATTACAAAATCATTGCAGAGGTTTATGGTCTTCATGCCTTATTATAGCTAAACTTGCATGGAGCAAATATATGTTTTATGAAAATGGATGGACTGCAGTCATTGCTTCATTATCTATGAATACATCATATTATACTTGTTTCCTACATTCCATGAATGTTGTTAATCGGATAAACACAAATTGATATCATTTTATTGTCGCAGCTCAATTAGTGCCATTGATAATTGCTGCAATCTAGGAATGATATTTCTAATGTTAAGTTTTTTATTAATTCTCACAGGCGAGGAGCAGCTGGGGCAGCTGGCGTCAGTTCCCATAGGAATAACATTGAAAGGAAAGGACCAAAAGATTTTCAGGCAGTTGAAGCTTATAATGCCAATCATGAGTTATTGAGGTCCATGCAGGTAATTTCACAAGGCAGTTGTGATGTTACTTTCTTCCCACGTTGAAATTAAATACAAGCTAAAGGTTCAAATCTGTAGTATATAGATACATATTTGTCATTGTTCTTCCCATCATTGCTTTTCTATGTTTCTGTATATTACAGAAAAACCAAAGTCATGTGAAACCAAAGGTCCGATCTGAGGTGTTCTATGGTAATCGGGAAGAAGCCGCTTCTGGGTTTCTGATAGACCCCCTTAAACAAAGCAGAGCAGTAAAAGAAGTGAGTAGCGATTTCTTGGAGCATCAGCGCAAGAGAATATCACATTCAGGGCCATTGGTTCGTGGAACCGGATGGGCAAAGGCTAGTAAGGAAAAGGAATCAAACGATCTTCCTATGTGTTCTTCGAGACCCGATCTATCAACATTATCTGGTTTAGTAGCAACAAGGACTGAAGATCATGGAGAAAAACTTGCTGCTTCCCAACCAGAAATAGTTAATCAAGCAGGCAGGTTTCAAGATTCGTTCCCGTCCACAAGAAAACAGGATGGTATGAGGCTGATGCCAAAGATTGCAGATTCTTCTCTGATGGGAAGTGGCAGGGCGAGCGGTAAAGAATCAATCCCGGTGAGTTTCTTAAGCAACATTTTTGTTAACCATACAACATGCTTCCTAATGTCTTAGTCTTCCATAATTGTGTTCCAAATTTGTTGTCATCACTTCTCATGTTAAAAAATTCAGACGCTTTCTTACATTCCCGGTCAATTTATAATATTCTTTGGGCTTATATTGCATCAGAGTTTGAATTTCCTGGCAGCCTTTAATAGGCCTATGATTGCTTAGTTTCTAATAGCCAATCTTTTGTATTCTTATTCAGAATGATCGTGGAACCAGGGGAAACAGGATATTTGTCTCTGGCCCGTTACTTGTTCCATCGAACAATGTGGATCAAATGCTTAAAGACTATGATCGACAGTTCCAAGAATTTGATCGTAGATCACGTCTTGACAAGGCAAGATTTGGGAAACGTTTGCACCCAGGAGATGCGAGGAACAGGTTATCCAAAGTTCGTCTCTAAACATGCAACTGGTTAGGTCAGATCTATATATACACACACACATAGGAATCATATATGTACAGTAAGCTTTTGCTAGAGAATTTCTCTTGAATCAGATTGAAGATTACACACTTTTTTTCACTATATGTATTAGCATCATAATCAATAATATAGGCCAATACTGAAGTATTTCATCATTTCAAATGCTGCACTACACATTACAGTCACACTTTCTCACATTCAAAGACACATCGTCTATATCATAGTCAAAATCAAATATTTCAAAAACTCTTGGCCGAATGTGTAGGATTCTTCAGAGATTCTTTAGAGATCAATATGCAATTTAAGATTAAGTTTTCTGCTGCTATCAAATATTTTGAGAGAGTGAGAGGTTAGATCCAAATAAATATGAATAAATAAGACTAATGAAAAAATATTAGCAACAGAAAAAAAAAAACATACATTAAACCAATGAAGTTAGGATAAACATGGATCTTTTTCCAATATAAAAAATTTGATTGAAAACGACCCGATCAGAAAAATTAATGTATCAACTACTGAACATGAATTTAAAAATGAAACTGTACCTCAAATTTGACTAATGTTTTAAAGTTTTGTAAACTTCAAATTGGAGTTAGAGTTGGTTTTAGCTTGAATTTCAAACTTTATGGATATATATGTATATATAAAATATAATATAGTTATATGTCGATATCTAATATTGCAAATACATTGGCATAATTATTATTATTGTTTTGGTCAAATAATATAATAGACTTATTTCCATTTTTATACAATAATTGATATAATGTAGCTAATTAATATATATGGTCAAAATATGTGAACCATATAATAAAAAATTGAATGGATAAATAAATATTGGTACTATGGTATACAAAATTAATAAACCAATAATTTGAGGTATTTAAAAACAACTTGAAATTGACAATTTGTTGCTTAGCAGTGAATAATGCATGTGAATGAGACTAATTGGATACAATTATTTTATGATACATTGGGTCAAGTCAGGCCGGACTTTTTTTTCCAAAAAATTTATTTATTTTTTTAAAGTTTTGGCACACCATGTTATGTCGCATTAATTTGTTGAAAAAAATTGAATAGAAATGAAGGAAATTATTATGAAATTTGAAAATTAAGATAGATACTGTAATAAGGTATTAATTCAATTCAAACGAAAAATCTATTATTATCAATCTTTTTATTTTTCTTTGCTACCCTCTCCATGAATTTGATAGACTAATTTGTAGAATTCAAAATAATTTACAAAATTTAAAATATCATAATTATTTATTTCTATATATAAGATGGGTTTAATTTGAAAACATTTTTGAAATGTAATATTGTAAAGAATCTTTTTTATTTTTTATGGCACTTCCTCGTTCATATTCCAACCAATTATAATCATAAATGTTTGTGTCAAACCACTAGACATGAGAAAGAAAAAAGCAATCTCACTCATAAGTTTATAAATGAATTACAGAAAATAAATTACACAACAATATATTCACGTAGTTCGGTGTTCACACCTACGTTTGCGGGATCTAACCCAGATTCACTAAAGTTTCACTATCAAATATAAAGATTACAAACACTAATTCGGTCTAATACAGATTTCGAACTCCCTACTAACATTGATGCCGCAATTGGACAAAAACACCATTTTATAAAAACCTAAAACAAGTTATTTCTTGTTCCCTCTACCTCCCTAAATAAAGTAGAAAAACTTGTTACTCAAACAAGCAAGCGATACAAATAAGCACATTTGATTGTAAAACGCACTGTCCCATGATAGATTCGTTGATTCGTCTATACTTCAATGGACGAACGTGTGAGGACTAAAATTGTTCTTCTTTAGCACGCCATTCTTGATAATGATTTCAGCCAAACTTTAATGAACCGAAATATCCCTTTATATAAATAAGAGAAATCTTCAATAAAATATCTCGGTTCAAAATTCAAATAAAAAAAAAATATTTTCAAATAAAATATCTCCGTTCAAAAATCAATATAGTGTTGTTTCAAAATCTGTTTTAACAATATTGTTGCAAGAAAAATAGATTTTCACGTAAAAAAAAAAAATCAAATGTGAGATTTTTTTATAATAGTTTTTATGAAACGATTGCAGCTATTTTAGAATTCGATTCCATTCTTTAATATAATTCGAAGAGATCTTACTAATTTTTGTTTCGCTGATTTGGTCTTGATGGTAAAAAGATTGCATGGCTTTGAATTTCTATTAGTCCGTAGCTTAGCTTATGTTTCGAGTTGTTTGATGGACTAAAAGAAGATTAAAAATTACCCTTTTTTTCAAGTTCCGGAGGAATTTTCAATCAAAACCATTCAATTGAAGCAGATCAATCCAAATCGACTAAAGGAAGAAAGGGAAATATAATAAGAGAGCATCCCTTTAAGCATTCATATATTACTACCACAATTCTAATACTCGAAAGATGATACAAGTTGCTGTCTGAAAAAACATTCCAATTGTATACAAAATGAATGTACAAAAAAAAATACCGGCTACACAACGACAGTACAAAACAATTTTCAGAAAATTGAAAAAATTATCTGATGAATGAATCATTCGAACATTGATGAATACTCTGTCATCATCGGCCCACGACTAGGATATCTGAGTTACTCAGAGTTGTAGAAGTAGAAAGTGTCTGCCTAATTTCATCAAAAGTCGGGTGTCCTCTTTCATTAGAATTCTGATGAACTCTAGACCACATTGTTGTTGATTGCATCCTGCTAAGCAAATTCAGTTCCATTCTTTCGTCTTCAGATTCGGTCGCTTCATTTTGTCCTTCCAATACCTTAACAACTTGCCTCATAGATAGCCGAACACTAGGGTCTGGACAAGCGCACAGCAATCCTAAATGAAGCATTCTTTCAACCTCCTCATCTGTATACCCACCAGTCACCTTCACCCTTTCATCTAATGCACATACCAATTTATTCCTCTCCATTAGTCCCCATACCCATTCAACCAATCCCGGTTTTCCTTCTTCAAGGGGTCTTCGCCCACACACGACCTCGAGTACTAATATGCCAAAACCAAAAACATCGGTTTGAACAGAGGCTCGTCCTGTTCGAATTACCTCCGGTGCCATATACCCGACAGTTCCAACCACTCGAGTTGTGCTAGCTACTTGTTCATGGTTATGCATTCGCGCTAATCCAAAATCACCCAACCTAGCATTCATATCCCTGTCAAGTAACACATTGCTTGCTTTAATGTCCCTATGCAAGACCTTAGATTCCCAACCATCGTGTAAATACAAAATCCCCGAAGCTACATCTTTCAAAACCTTAATCCGTTCTTCCCAATTCAATACCCTACAGTCTTTACACTCGAATATCCATTTATCCAAACTACCATTTTCCATATAATCGTAAACCAATATCAAGCTTCCTTTTTCTTTCTTACACCAACCTCTCAATCCCACCAAGTTCCTATGCTTCAATCTCCCTAAACTCGAAACTTCAGCACAAAATTCTCTCATCCCATCCTCACTAGCATGAGAAATTCTCTTCACCGCAACTTCAGTTCCTCCTGCCAAAACCCCTTTATAAACCTTCCCATTACCTCCAACCCCAATTACATTTTCTTCCGAAAACCTTTTTACTGCAGCAAATATCTCCTGGTAATTAATCCGATGTGGCCAATATTCCAATTCCCACTCTTCCATTTCTTCACCCCCTTTCTTCCTCCTAACAAAAATTACATACACCACAACTACACAGACAACAACAAACACACTACCTACACTAAACCCAACAATAAACCCTATAGATCGAAAAACCGACTTATTTGGAATCACAAATGAAGGCAAATTTTCAGTTATCAAAGCATCACCAATCGAAAAATTCGTATTACTAAAACTCCAAGCTAAAATCTTATGACCCTCAACCAATCTTCCAGTTGCCCCACCAAATCCCACATACATCTCATCCAAAAGAACACCAGTAAGATTAACAAAAGCACTTATCAATGGTCTATTAGGTTTTTTCCTGCCAACTCTAGCCATAGTAACATTAATCCTAGAATCACTATCATAATCAATCCATACATGATAATTAACCCCATTATTAAGCTTCAATTCATTAAATTCATCATCATTTCTCCCATCCCAAAACCCAGCAACATGAGAAGTAAAAGAAGTAAGAGAATTAATGTCGACACCTACATGATTATCATTAGAATCATTGAATTCCTGATTATTGAACACATCAAACTCAATAGCAAAAATATGATTATTGGGATTACCATCATTGGTCAAATTAAAAAGACCCAGATGCTGAGCTGAACTTGTACCATCAATTCCTGTAAAGGGTACAAAGAGAAAAGCAAATCCATGGCCAGGAAGAACGTTAGGGTAAGGAACAATTGAGAAAATGAAAGAAGTGGAAAAAGGGAGAGGGAATGAAGAGTTGGGGTTTTTAGTACTAATCTTTGATGGGTATAATCCACGACCAATTGAGAAAGTGGTATCATTTGTAAGGACAAGGATTGAAGATTGGGTTGTGGCGTTTCCGTATGTAAGCAAATTAGTGCTATTGAAATTGGTGTTGTAGACGAATTCAACAGCTGATGTTGAGGTGAAGAGTACTATGGCTATGGCTAATATGGTGATGAAGAAATGGAAAGATTTGGGAGACATCTGGGGAGTAAAAACAAGGGTATTTTCCTTTTGATGATTATTTGTATACAAGGGAAAGTTGTTAAACGAAGAGGACAAGATTTGAAGATGATATCCTTAGCTAACACATTTGGTTTCAATAAAATATAAATATTTGTTAGCATTAGTCATATGCTTAACATTTTGATTGGTGTATTCTTATGGATCAGGTGATAAAATCTTACGATATGATTTTCACTAATATCCAAATGCCTGAATTTAAAAATTCTATTCATCTTTGTTGCAAATAAATGGAAAGTTGTTTAAAGAAGTAAACAAGATTTGATGATGATATCCTTGGCTAACATGTTTGGTTTTATTAAAATATAAATATTAAGTTGTCAAAATCTTTGACCTTTTAAATTTTTTTTTGGGCACAAATCAAATTTTTTGACTTTTTTGGGACAAAGGTTTGGTAGCATTAGTTCATTAGTTTGACCAAGGAATGAATGTGGGAGATATTCTATATTGGAAGGATATAATATAAGATTGTTATATTGTGCTAGGTTCATATTAAACGGTGAAAACACACATTTAGCGGTAAAATTTATGTTAGTAGAAGTGATATTGACAACTAAAAGTGAAACATTTACACCACTAAATGTGAAATTTCACTACGAATATGAGTCCACTTGGCACATGCAACTTGATGTGGTCTGTCGGCATGAGATGCCTTACCAAGCTTGGTCATGTCTTTCTTATATCTTGTATAATAATGTTTATTTTTGCAAACTATGTATTTAATGGTAAAAGTATGATAATGTTTATCCTCTAAGTGGGGATGCAAACCTCTAAAATGTGAAAATTTGTTGAATATTTTTATGTGATTCAAATTTTAAAGTGAATTAATAATATTTTAAATATTAATTTACGATAGGTTGTGACTAAAGTCATATCACTTGTGAGTAGTGATATTTTTATTTAATGGTCATATTGTTTTATGAAAAGATATTTATATTACTAAGGTTGTGTCTTTTATGCAGGAGTATTTTGAAATCTATATAAACCCATCGAATGATTCATTTTAACGCACTACAAAATATAATATTTTTCTATCTATTCCTCTCTACAAAATATCAAGTTTCTTTGTTGATCTTTGATATAATGCGGATGAAAAATTATTGAGTTTATTGAATTATCCTGTTTGAATGCACATTAGGAAGATTTTGAGTCATTAATTGTCCAAAAATTTACTCTAACATCAGTACAAACTTGATATTTTGATATTATCATCAATAACAGTACTATTATTATATTTATTTTTCGGCATTTGATAAATATTTTTCTAACAAAATTGACTATTAAATATGAGTATCTAGGTGAGACTTGGTATAAGCAAGAATTTCTTAGAGATTACGAGAGATGTTCAACTTAATAATTATTAGAAATTATAGTAAAGTCAATATCATATGACATATACCATCACATTAGCAGTTTTTAGAATAGTTGATTTATTTTCTGTTTGTTTTAAGAGGTTGGGGGGGCATTCATGATGGGTTGACCCATGATCCGATCCATTAGAATAATTATCCGGAATTTTCAAGATGTGTCCTATGGATTTGAATAGAATAGAAAAAATTTCTCTGAATGATCCATGAATTCTCTCCTGAGTTTTTTTTTCCTCTTTTTGTGTGTTAGTGTGGAGGAATGTGTAAGAGATTTCATTTATTCCTTTGATATGTCCACATGTATCAGTAAATTCATTTCCTAATTCATATTAGATAATTATATTGCTTGGTGAATCAAACAAATTTTTCGGATGTAAATGAATGGTATGGAAAGAGGGTAATGAAATCTCGTTCCTTTTGTCCTCGTTCTTTATTAACAAACTTGACCTAAGAAAAGATCCTATGACTCAGAATCGATAAGATGCTTTTGCGTAAGTATACCTTTTATATTATTGTTGGCTAGTCTTTTTGTGATGAGAATAAAAGGCATGTCAAATTCAAAGCAATAACATCCACTCCCTTCACACAAATCTACTTGTTCAAATTTGCTGTCATTGCCAGACTGTATAATCTTTAATACTTTCTATTGACAGCTTGTTTTGTTTTTTAGTTTGGAATTGTACTAAGGACTTGGAAAATTATTCATATATTAGTTTTAAAATCGTATTATAAAAAGTATGATAACTTTTGACTTGTAAAATATGTTATATTGAGTTGAGGGCATTCTGTTTAATTTAAATCTCGAATTAATTGGTACTTATATTAAAATTGTATTAAAACATGATATACATAGGAGCAATTACCTATTGGCTTAAGATTTTAGATGAAGTAACAATATTTTGTTACTTACATACATAACTAGTATTGGGTTATTACTAAATTTTTTGAAAGTTGTTTTTAAAAATTATTTTTGGAAAAACTATTAAATTAAAAAAAAAACCTAAATATTTGTTACAATTTTTAAATTATGACAAAAAAAAAATTAAAATTGAAATTGTCACATCAATTGTGCAAGTTTGAGTTTTTGGTATATAACTATCTATCGTAAAAACACGATTCCAAACGAATTCATATACATTATATTTTTTGAAGTCATACAATTTGATCTTGTTGTTTTATTTCAAGAATCCATTGATAGGCTTTGAACTTTCTCCGATTTCTAATTTCCAACTGCTTATGCAAATACTTTATATCTTTGTTAACTTCCTTCAATTTGCTCATAGTTCGCTTAGTTTTTGCCCGGACAGCTAATTGTTCATTCCTCATTCCAGCTAATGTTTCACCAATACCCTAAAGGAAAAAAGAATATTAGTGACATAAACAGAAACTAACATATTAACATGTCTTATGTTTGATGGCATGATCTCTTACTATCAATTCAATCATCCAAGTTTGGACAAAAATAGGAGGGACTGTACCATGAGGGATGGCTACCCCTCTGTAAGACAATTAGTGTATAACTTTCTTCAATTTGTAAATTTACGACTACTCCTGTACGTATTATGATTAACTGATCTAAAACAGAAAAAGTTTACAAGTATTATACTTTTTATAACTAATGACCAAGTTACCATTATTTTTTTTAAATATTTTTCAAAACACCGTTTCTTATGATTTCATGAGTCGAAGTTACAAATTCAGTGGCAGTAAATACATTGAATTTTTTATTTGAATTTATGAATTCAATGAAAAAGGAGCAGTGCAATTGCTGTTAAAGTTACGAAAATTAACTTACTTTGATATGTCGTTGTAGAGCTCCTTTGAAACCTAAAATTGACCAGATCTTATCCTCATTGATTGCATGAACAATAGATCTCCCTCTTTCCCATTCAAGGTGTTCAATCTCTCTTTCAAGCCTTTTCCTATTTCCTTCATTATTCTCACATTGCTTCTCCAACTTCAACTTGCTAATCTTGACACAAAAATCACATATTAATATCAAGATACCAGCTGGGGCTATACAAGATTTACTTGTTATATTTAGTTGAAAATCAGATTGGTGTGAGTGCGATAAGTAATTTTTATAAGATTGAGTTATTCTGTTATGATACAACTTGAACTTAAACATTTTGAAATAGCAGGGTTTGATCTCACAGGATGTGCAAGTCAATAGCCTGGACCCGAATTATTACAAATTGTATTAGAGTGATTGAATGGAGCGAGAGTGAGAACCTCCTATAGAACCACTCGTTGGACTATGTGCTATACTTGGATACAGGGAGCTAACTTTAGATAAGGTGAAACATGATTTTTAAGATTCGGTCTTCTTACTACTACTAAATAACTTGAACCTAAATATTTCTAGACAGTAGAGGTCAATATCTGGTTTCAATAAATTATGTAAATCAGTAAGTTGAACTCAAGTATTTGCACCATGTATGATATTTCTCTTTGCACTTTTATCCCTCTGAGGTTTTCTTATTGTGTAGTAACTTTCCAAAATATCCTTAATAAGATTTACAAAAGACTAATAGCTATTTCTTCCAGGACATATGATGCTACTTTTATTGTATTCTTGATAAGGTATTCAGTTTCAAACTAGGTCAAAATCAATAATGACCTCAAGTTTTAATGAAATTTTGAGAAATATTTTTGAGTCACACATATGGAAACCATGACGAATTTAGTGTCAAAAAAAAAACAAAAATCACACATTGATCATTGTAAACTAGCTAAACATAGATGCATATCTGCGAATAATATAATTTAAGGCTATGTTTATTTGGAATGAATGAGGGGAAAAGGGAATAAGATTTCATTACCCTATTTCCATTCAATTCCTTTGTATATCTTTGATATGTTTGATTTTACTAAGTAACGAGATTACTTAATAGGGATTAGAAAATGAATTTGCTTATATTGAAAAGAATCACAATGCTTAAGAAATCTTATTCTCGTTGCCCCAATAACATAGCCAAATACATCAATGAAAAGAATTGAATCATATTCTATTCCATTCCATTCAAAGGAAACATAGTATAAATAAAAAAAATAAGACTCTAACATATTGTACCTTGGTGCTTAGCGTAACAGGGTCATCAAATTTTCTGATTGCTGAACATGAACCAACAGCTCTATTTTCATTTGCATTAATCTTTCCAAGAATCTGCCATTCCTCCACTCTAGTTTTGCTTCCATGTAGCATCTTGAAATGCAACATCTATATCCATTTTCAATACTTCAGAAATCCAAACATAGAAATACAATAATATGTGACAATTGTATATCAAATGATTTAATAAGCTGTTTGTCTTACAACAAGGTTATACTGTTCCTTTTCTGAAAATGAACCAATAGTTGATTTTCTGCTGCCTTTGTTTGCAAAACAGAGCTTATCTAGAGCTTCTACCAATGGATTGAGTACTTTTTGCTTTCTATTTATATTCAATCTGAATTTTTCATCTTCGCAGTGAAGGTAGTATAATTGCGAAGTTAACTCATATCGATCTGACTGTTTTGAATTCATATCCAAAAATAAAATAAAAAATAAAAATCAATTTGTGAAAGATAAAAAAATTGAATAAAAATCAATCATCTTTGTGTTAAACTACCGATTGATCCAAAAGTTTAAACTAATATATTTAATGTTGGTTCAACAAGGATATGATATCATTGAGCATTTTGAATGTTATTTACACAAGATCTAAACTTATGAGGGAATTGTTGTTTCAGCGATCTAAATCAAGAAAAAAGGGGTTTAACACTAATTAATAGTGAAGAGATAATATTTGAAGCAGAAGATACCATTCTTTCTTCAATCCTTTCAGTGATCTCTAGTTTAGCTTGATTCATCTTTTGAATCAACTGCTCATTTGAATCACATAGTTGAATGGCTCTCTCATTATCCATGTTTGGTTAGAAGGAGGAGGAAGAGCTATATTAAATCAAATGTTCCAATCAATTCTTCAATTATAAAGTCATCTACTTGAATTCCACACCAAGCAATAATTAGTCAACTCACCACCTTGTACCCTGTCAAACAATTTTATTCTTCCAAATAAATTAATGCTCTTATATATATATAAGTAATGATCAAGTTGCTGAGAAAATAGAAAATGCAAATTTTGTTAGAAGATTAAAATGGATGCACACGAATGAAGGAGATCTAAGAATTTTTAAAAGTTTAAATGAATTTCTTAGTGTCTCCTTTTTTTCTGATCGTAATGCGTGAAAAACTGCTGACAAATTGTGACAAACCAAAATTTAAACACAAGCTCTAATGTTATGGTAACCATGTGAAGGGAACAGTCACCCAAAAATCTCAAACTTATATATAAACAGAGATGCATGCCAATACTCGCTTGAAAACAATAGATATATGCCAATTACAACATGTTTACATTGACATTTCCATTGGGTTTACAATTTTGATTTCCATAATTTTACGATCCCCTCATCATAAAGCCTTAATTGCAGAGCAATGCAACCCACGCAAATTCTCAAGTAAATCAAAACTGTACATACAATCTCTACCATTTATCTGCTGGTCGGAGAATTGTTCCGGCAACAGCTCCGGTGCAATTTGCTCACATCTGCCAAGCCACTTAGCTTGCATATATTTGTGCTTTCTCCATGGACCCAAATGCATTTTCTTCTCTTTCATGCATTTTTTTGCTGCACAACACAAAATCTTGATTAATGCTTGGAGCCTCTCTGTTTTCCTGTAAACCAAATATTATTATTATTATTATTATTATTATTATTGTTTTTCATGTAACTCTTAGAAATAATTTGGTCAATTATTTGGTTCATTATGTCACATTCATTTGTTATGAATTATGATGGTCATTATACCACATTCATGACATATTTTGTCTCTTCATTTTCCTAGAGAATAAAGTGTGATAATGGAAAAATAACTCTACATTATAGGTTGTATGTTACAACTTTTATGTCCACCATTGATGGCTCCTTGATGGAAGGA
>JAYMTB010000355.1:0-15014 GCA_036897585.1 Francoa sonchifolia | reverse complement strand
ATATTTACAATTTGGTGACCATATTCCAACATCTCAGGCCATATACAAAACACCATTGAAAGGATACAAGAATGATGAACGTTATTTTGTAAATTTGTTAGGTATAACTGCTGCAGGAAAACGTTTAAAGGTCTTAGGAAATGTTTTTGCCAGAAAACCTAATGGTACAGGTGGATGCATAATGGATTCCGGGACTGGATGCACATATCTTGTCAATGTTGCTTATGAAAAATTGATAGAAATATTGACAGAATATTTTGATAGAACTGGTGGCTTTGCGAGGCAACCAACTAAGAAATTTAAGTTTTGCTACAAAAGACTTGGGGCGAAGAAAGGATTTGATGATCTGCCAACAATTACATTTCATTTAGAAGGAGCAGATCTTAAACTTGATCCAACTAGTATATATTTGATTGGTGACAAGATAAGGAAGGAAGTTTTTTGTTTGGCAATTTTACGAAATGATGAACCCGGTAGTATGACAGTAATAGGCGCATACCAACAAATTAATCATCGTTTCATTTATAATATTCGAGACAATGTACTGCAATTTGGTCCTGAAAATTGTCAATAAATGCATGAGATTTTATGTTTTTTTTTTTTTGCTTTTAAGTTTGAAATAAAGATGATGCAGATTTCTCGTGGAAATATTTGGATTTCTTTTAATGATTTCGAGTTATTAACGAGTTGACATTATCTTAGACTCGTGATAGCTACACAATGACATATCACAAGCTTACAAATGCTTAAACCTGAGTTGTTTGTTAGTATAAAGACTCGATATAAATCAGAAATATCACAATTAGATTATTAAAATAAAAGTTAAGATGCATTATTGACATTTTTTGGAATAGATTCTTGTTTTGAATTATGGATTTGTAATTATTTTTAGTTTGTATGAATATTAATTGATTGAGCTAAAAATGGAAAAGAATCCAACGTAAAAGTTAATAACAATTACTATTTACCAAATTAAGCAAAACCTAACATATATTTATATGAACAAAAAACATATACATTGGTTCACAATTACATCAAATCATAATTCTATCCATTTATATGCAGTGTGATGGCAAAGGTGATCATACTTCTCTTCTTTCTGTTAGTAAATTTTGTCGTTGGAAAAAGCAATGATCTGACTATCAGACTCATTCACCCTGATTCACCCGAGTCACCCTTTTATCGACCAAACCTCTCTTTCATGGAAAATTTTGAAAGACACGTTAACCAATCTAAAGCTCGTCTGAAATATGTTTCCACCTTAAGACTAAAAGAACCTAGTGATATAGGAGGAAATATTGATATTGAAAAAGCTTGTTTTTTCATTGCACAATTAGGCATAGGCTCATTTCTAAATGCAAGAGAGCCCTTCAAATCATATTACTTTCTCGTCGATGCTGGAAGTGATTTAACATGGCTAGACTGCAAGGATTGTAAGAGTGTTGGAAACCATTGTTTGCGCCAGACTGGAGAACCTTTTCCTGCTGATACATCTAAGACTTACGACAAGATGAAGTGCAATCATGCTCAAGGCAAGCGTCACCCACTTTGCAATCCAAAGGAATGTGTTGGAGAATTTTGTGGCTATAAGCTAGATTATGAAGATGGTAGTACCTCAAAGGGTTTCCTTGCACAAGAAACATTCACTTTTGATACAACAGTTGGCCCTCGTCGAAAAGAAAGGGTTCCTCATCTAGTTTTTGGATGTGGATTTGACATCGGAAATATGAAATTTGGAAATGAAAGTCAAATTGCGGGAATACTTGGTTTAGGATGGGGAGATAGTTCTTTTGTCAATCAATTAGGCCCTAAAAGTAATGGAAAATTTTCATATTGCCTGCAAAGAAAGGCACAATCAAATGTTAGTACATTTTTGCAATTTGGTGATAATGTACCAACATCTCGAGCCATATACAAGACACCATTGCGAACAGTCCAAGGAAATTCTGTTTACTTTGTTGATTTAATAGGTATGACTGCAGCAGGAACAAAATTAAATCTCACAAAAGCTGATTTTTCAAGAAAACCTAATCATACAGGTGGATGTACAATAGACTCTGGAGCGGCATATTCACATCTTGTGGATTTTGCATACGAAAAACTGACGCAAAGATTAATTGCATATTTTTCCACCATTCGCGATTTGGTGAAGGTAGAAACAGAAGGAAATAATCTTTGCTATAAAAGAATGGGAGCAAAAAAAGGATTTAAAGATTTTCCAACTATTATATTCCATTTTGAAGGGGGAGCTGATCTTCAACTTGAACCTGAGAGTATATTTAATACCGGAGAAGTACGTGGGAACGAAGCGTTTTGCTTGACAATAATACCAGATGGTCGAATGACTATGATAGGTGCATATCAACAAACAAATCAGCGATTTGTATATTATACTCGAGAACAAATGTTGCATTTTGGTCCTGAAGACTGTGCAAAACATGCATGAAACTTTATATCAGTCTATTCTAATGTATCACTTGTTGGAAATTTATAACTTATCAAAACAATAGGAATTTTTAACTATGTGATCGTAAAACACAAATTCACAATGCCTTTATAAAAATAAACAAATACAAAATATTTATCCATTTAAAATACTCGAACTGAGTCGTGATAAACACTGTTCTTAAGGGTGTCTCTGTCCTTCGGAGAACATTTCTCGGTGCTAAAGGTTTTGCTGATAGTCTACCATCCAGGATTAAGCAGCCCCTTCTTTGCTAACTAACACTACAATAGTCATTTCGAAAAACAAAAATAAATACATGTTTTGTAAAGGAGAAAAAGATCTCATACTGTTTTTTCTCATATCTTTTTTCATAAACATTTAATACTTATAATTAATAATTATTAATGACTTAGAAATCTAACATCCATTTGCATTGAATAAAAGAAGATTTTCTCATCAACAAGATTGATTTATAACTTTTTTAAAAACAACCTAAAATCTAAGAAAAAATAAAACTCAATGCCATCATAAAGTGAATAATTTGTATTTACATAGTATCAGAATCGATCCGGTTCATAAAAAACAAAAAAGTATGTATTTGTCCTTTCGACTTTGATAGAATCAAAATCTGTGCAATTTAAGTGTAATCTCTATACAATTACTACATGCCATCCATCATTAAAGGAAATATCAAAAAATCCAACTTGGATTAAATTATGAGTTACATACATACATGATTATGTGTGTGTGTGTATATATATATATATATATTCCTCCCAATAATATTATATGTACATAACTCTCAAGTGAAAGTTTACTTAATATTATGATGGCCAAAGCACTCACATTGTGTCTTCTGTTACTTTTATCAAGTTTCTTGACAATCAATTTTGTTATCGTTGAAGGTAATGGATTGACCATGAAGCTCATCTATCGTGATTCGCCAGAATCTTGTTTTACCCACCCGACCCTCGCCTAGGCAAAACGAATTGAAAGATTGGCTAGCCAATCCAAGGCTCATCTGAAATATCTTTCTAATTTCCCTAATGATCTACGAAGTAAGATTAATGTTGAAAAGACCTTCCTATATTATGCAGAAATAGGCGTAGGCACATTTAAAGAAAGGGAGCCATTCAAATCATACTATTTCATTGTGGATACTGGAAGTATTCTAACATGGGTAGAGTGTCAAGACTGTAAACTTCCTGGCAACCATTGTTTACGCCCATCTGGTGAACCTTTCCCTGATCGTTCATCTACCTCTTACAAAAAACTCTTACTTAATCCTACTCAAGGTCAACGCCACCCACTCTGCGATCCAAAAGATCACATAGGAAATTATTGTGCCTACCGTATTAAGTATGCTGACAATAGTAGCTCAACCGGTTATCTTGCACAGGAAACATTCACTTTTGATGCAATCACTAGTGGGCAAAAGGAAAAGGTTTTGGATCTAGTTTTTGGATGTGGACTTGACATTAGAAATATGAAGCTTCAAAATACAAGTACCATTGCTGGTGTACTTGGATTAGGATGGGGACCTAAGTCATTTGTTTCCCAATTAGGCCCCAAAAGCAACGGAAAATTTTCATATTGCCTCCAAAGATTTAGTACACATCAACCTCTCACAACATATTTACAATTTGGCGACAATATTCCAACAACTACCTCACTGCATAGCACACCATTGAAAAAATACTCGAATTCCAATGTTTATTATGTGAATCTGATAGGTATAAGTGTTGCAGGAAAACGATTAAAAATCTTAGGAAATGTTTTTGCCAGAACCTCTGATGGCACAGGTGGGTGTGTTATTGATTCTGGATCTGGGGCTACATTTCTTGTCAATGCTGCTTTTGAAAAACTGACAGAAGAATTAGAAGAGCTATTTGGTAGGAATCGAAGCTTTGTTAGGATCCAAAGGCGATCATTTAATTTTTGCTACAAAAGACTTGGGGCTAAGCAAGGATTCATGAATCTTCCAACAATTACATTTCATTTTGAAAGGGCAAATCTTGAACTTCACTTATCGAGTACATATTTCATAGGTATAATGAATAGCAAAGAATATTTTTGCTTGGCAATGTTACCAAATAAGGGACGTAATCGCTTGAACAAAATAGGTGCATACCAACAAACAAATCATCGTTTTGTTTATAATACTCATGACAATGTGTTGCAATTTGGTCCTGAATTTTGTTCATAAATGGATGGGAGTTTATGTCTATTTAGTTTGGAATGAAGTTAACTTTCATTGAATTAATGGATATAGATTTCTCATTGAATTACAAACGAGTTGACACTGTTAGACATGATAATTAACTACCCCTAATTGTTACAAATGGCCATTAATCCCAAATCCAATTTGGAATCACAAACTGAGAATTTTGATGTCATTAAATCAACCAGATACCTATTGATTTTTCTTTTGTATGAAATTAAGGAGAATCATAAGAATCTAACTTTATTAAATTCTCAATTATATACATATATGTGTGTGTATTTGTGCATAATCCATTTCTAAGTATTACTATGGCGAATCCAGTGACTTTGTGTCTTCTTTTCATTCTATCAAAATTTGCCACAATAAATTTTGTTGACGGAGAAAGTAGTGGATTAACTATCCAGCTCACCCATCGTGATTCGCCAGAATCCCCTTTCTACCAACCCAATCTCACCTACACTCAAAGACTTGAAAGACTTGCTAGCCAATCCAAATCTCGTCTGAATCATCTTTCCAACTTTCCTACTGATCTAAGAAGTAAGGTAAACGTTGAAAATTACTACCTATTTTCTACACAAATTGGCTTAGGCACATTTAGAACAAGGGAGCAATTCAAATCATACAACTTTGTTGTGGATACCGGAAGTTCTCTAACATGGGTGGAGTGTCAAGACTGTAAACTCCCTGGCAACCATTGTTTACGGAGATCTAGTGAACCTTACCCTGATCGCAACTCTAGTACTTGTAAAAAACTCTTATGTAATCCTGTTATAGGTCCACGCCACCCAATGTGCAATCCAAGAGAATGCATTGGATTATTTTGTGCCTACCACATAAGTTATATGGATAAAAGTAGTTCAACGGGTATTCTTGCACAAGAAATATTCACTTTCGATGCAATCACTAGAGTGCAACGAAAAGAAAGGGTTCCTAATCTAGTTTTTGGATGTGGATTAGATATTAGAAATCCGGTTTATCCAAATCCAAGTATTGTTGCTGGCATACTTGGATTAGGACGAGAAGCTAATTCTTTTGTCACGCAATTAGGCTCCAAAAGCAATGGAAAATTTTCATACTGTTTGCAAAGAACAACTAATCGACATCTCACAACATTTTTACAATTTGGTGACCATATTACAACTACTCGAGCGATCTATAGCACACCATTAAAACAATACACAAATGTGGATGGTTATTATGTGAATATGATTGGTATAACTGCAGGAGGAAAACGTTTAAATCTCGTAGGAAATGTTTTTGCGAGAAATCCTAATGGCACAGGTGGATGTATGATAGACTCTGGGACAGGAATTACACATATTGTCAATGCTGCTTATGTAAAACTTACGGAAAGATTAATGGAGATTTTCAATAGAAATCATGGTTATGAAAAGATTCAAATACCAAATTATGATTTTTGCTACAAACGAATGGGAGCAAAGCAAGGATTCAGAAATCTTCCAACGATTATATTTCATTTCGATAGAGCAGATCTTAAACTTGAGCTAGAGAGTATATACTTCACAGGTGAAATGGATGGGAAAGAATATATATGTATGGCAATGTTACCAAATAATGCACCGGATCGTTTGACAATAATAGGTGCATACCAACAGACGAATCATCGTTTTGTTTATAATACTCGTGCCAATATGTTGCAATTTGGTCCTGAAAATTGTACATAAATGCATGAGTTCTTATTTTTTGAATTCGGAATATTTGGTTTTCTTTGAATGAGATTGAGTTATAAACGAGTGGACACTCTCTTGCAAAATTACATATTCTTATTGAAGAAAATAATTCATTAAGAAAATTTCATATTCATACTAATATGAAGAAAGAAAAAAAGTAAGTTCAATGGAAATTTGAGAAGGATATAAACTATGATGTGTTCACTAAAACCCTCGAATCAATACTAAGTAGGGTTCTAGAGGTGGCTCTTACTGAGCCGTGTTGCTCTAAACAAGCTCACAAGCCTTCGAGTATGTTGAACTCATACTGTTAAGTTAACGAGTTTTAATTTGGGGTTGAATTTGGTTCGTGTTGCCTACTAATTTAGCTCAGTCGAGCCAACTTGTTGAGAGCTTGATTCATTTGTTCCTACGTACAACTTGTTAAGACCAGTACTTTGCTCTTATTATCTCAGAATGCTTACGCACACAAGTTTAATGGTACTATAGTGACCCGATCATATATAATTGGGACAATTAATAATTTGGATTTGGGATTTGATACAATTTGTCAAATAATCATAAGTCCAAATTGGCATATCACAAATTTAAATCAAAATCTATGTCAAAGTATGATTTTTAAATGCTACAAGATATGCATTATTAGAATTAAATTTGTCATTTGAGTTTATAGTTAATGCACAATCTCAAAATTACTCTATGCCAAAAATAGAGCACAAATTGGCATATATTAACACAACTTGCTCACAATCACATCAAATCATTCGCATCTATAATTCAAATTTCAGAAACCTTTTGGGCCTCATGGCGAACGAAATCACATTGTCTTTTCTCGTCATTCTGACAAATGTTCTGTTTATCTATTATGTTATTGGAAAAAGCAATGACTTAACCATTAGACTGATTCACCCTGATTCGCCTGAGTCACCCTTCTACCGACCAAACCTTACTTTCATAGAAAAGTTTCAAAGACTCGTTCACCAATCCAAAGCTCATTTGAAATATTTTTCCATCTTAAAACTAAAAAAATCAAATGATATAGGAAGCAAGGTTGATGTGGAAAATGATATTTTTTTCGTTGCACAATTAGGCATAGGATCTTTTCTAAACTCAAGGGAGCCTTTCAAATCATATTATTTTCTCGTGGATATTGGAAGTGAATTAACATGGCTAGAGTGCATGGATTGTAAGCGTCCTGGCAACCGTTGTTTGCGTCATAATGAAGAACCTTTTCCTGCTGATACCTCTAAGACTTATGACAAGATGAAGTGTGGTCGTGTTGGAGGCCAACGCCACCCACGTTGTGATCCAAGAGACTGCATTGGTGAACATTGTGTCTACAAGATAGAATACGAAGACAATAGTGCCTCGAAGGGCTTCCTCGCACAAGAAACATTCACTTTTGATACAACAATTGGCCCTCGTCGAAAAGAAAGGGTTTCTAATCTAGTCTTTGGATGTGGATTTGACATCACAAATATGCATTTCGGAAATGCAAGTAAAATTGCAGGAATACTTGATTTAGGATGGGGAGCTAATTCTTTTGTCAACCAACTAGGTCCTAAAAGTAATGGCAAATTTTCATACTGCCTGCAAAGAACATCTCACTCAAATTTTAGTACATTTTTACAACTTGGTGACAATATTCCAACATCTAGAACCATGTCCTATACACCATTGAGCAAATTCCAAGGCGAATATGCTTACTTTGTTGATTTGATAGGTATAACTGCAGCAGGAGAAAATTTAAATCTAACAAAATTTGATTTTTCAAGAAAAGCTAATAAGACAGGTGGGTGCGTAATAGACTCTGGAACTGCATATACGCATCTAGTCAATTTTGCTTATGCAAAATTGAAGCAAAGATTAATGGCATATTTTGCCACTATTGAGGGCGGATATGAAAGATGAAGATCTTTGCTATAAAAGAATGGGAGAAAAAAAGGATTTAGAGATCTTCCAACGATTACATTCCATTTTGTAGGGAGCGAATCTTCAACTTGAACCTGAAAGTATATTTACTATTGGTGAATTAGATCATAGAGAAATGTTTTGCTTAGGAATACTACCGTATAACGGAGATGACCATTTGACAATGATAGGTGCATACCAACAAACAAATCATCGTTTTACTTTTGATACTCGCGAAAAGATGTTGCATTTTGGTCCGGAAAATTGTGCAAAAAGTGCATGAGATTTTATCTTGTTATAGTTTTAAATTAATGTATTAATTTTCATTGATTTTATCATAGTATTGATTCACAAGTGTAATTCAATGACTTGAAATATTATTACATACGATAATAATGAGAAATTATGTGACACATAATAATGGGTTAATTCCAACACCTGTAGCCTTTTGAATGTGGTTTTGATGTTTATTCTGCACAATCTGCTGAGACCTGAGTATTGGTACTACTGTCTCAAAACACTTGATTTCAGCTGTTTAATAATAAGGAAAACTCAATCATATAGAAGAAACTTATTTTTTACACTATTAGCGACTTGATTACAACTAAATCTATAACTTGACAATAATCATATTATTACAATAAAATTTATGATCATTATTGATGTTGTTTGGGACAAATGCTAATTAAATTAGGAGACTTTTGGATGAATAATTTCACTCCCAAATCATTATTTCAGATTGGAAAATCAGAAATTTGATTAAATCAAAATCTATGCCAAAGTGTGATATTTAAATGCTAAAAAATATGGCATTATGACTTTTAATTATTGTAATTCGTATCCATAATTAATGCTAAATCTCGAGAAGAAGAAAAAAAACACAACTAAAAATTAAATTTCAATACTATGTGCCAAATTTTTTGAGTTATATACACGTGTGTGTATATATGTATATGTAATACATTTCTCCCAATAACATTATATCCATTTATGATGGCAAAAGCAGTCAAATTGTATCTTCTGTTCATTTTATCGATTTTCTTGACAATAAAATTTGTTGTCGGAGAAAGTAATGGATTGACTATCAAGCTCATCCATCGTGATTCGCCAGAATCACCCTTCTACCAACCCCACCTCACATACACTCAACGAATGCAAAAACTCGCTAACCAATCCAAAGCTCGTCTTAATCTTCTTTCCAACTTCACCCCTAGTGATCTACGAAGTAAGGTTAGTGTGGAAAGTTACTTCCTATATTCTACGGAAATAGGCTTAGGCACATTTAGAGGAAGAGAGTCATTCAAATCATACCATTTAGTTCTGGATGTTGGAAGTTCTCTAACGTGGATAGAGTGTCAAGACTGTAAACTTCCTGGTCACCATTGTTTACGCTCATCAGGTGAACCTTTCCCTGATCGTTCATCTACCTCTTATAATAGACTTTTGTGTAATCCTTCACGAGGTGCACGCCATCCACTTTGCAATCCAAATGAATGCATTGGACCATTTTGTGGCTACCACATGGGGTACAATGACAATAGTAGCTCAACCGGTTTCCTTTCACAAGAAAGATTCACTTTCGAAGCCCCAACTGGGTGGCGAGGAAAAGAAAAAGTAACCGATCTAGTATTTGGATGCAGATTTGACATTAAAAATATGAAGCTTCAGGATTCAAATACCATTGCCGGCGTACTTGGATTAGGATGGGGACCTAAGTCTTTTGTCACACAATTAGGCTCGAAAAGCAATGGCAAATTTTCATACTGCCTGCAAAGATTTATTACGCGACAACAACATCCCACAACATATTTACAATTTGGTGACAATATTCCAACATCTCAAGCAATATACAAAACACCAATTCAAAAATACCCGAATTTTGATGCTTATTTTGTCAATTTGATAGGTATAACTGCAGCAGGAAAACGGTTAAATCTCTTAGGCAATGTTTTTGCTAGAAATGCTAATGGCACAGGTGGGTGTGCAATAGATTCCGGAACAGGAGTAACATTGCTTGTCAATGTTGCATATGCAAAACTTACGGAAACATTAACAGAGTATTTTGATAGTCATCATAGTTTTGTGAAGATTCATACGGAAACAGAATACAAATTTTGCTACAAAAGACTAGGGGCGAAGCAAGGATTCAATAATCTTCCAACGATTATATTTCATTTCGAAAGGGCAGATCTTAAACTTGAGCCACCGACTATCTATTTCGCCAATGGTATGGGTAGAGAAGAATACTTTTGCTTGGCAATGTTACCAAATAATGAACCTAATCGGTTAACACTAATAGGTGCATACCAACAAGCAAATCATCGCTTTGTTTTTAAAACTCGCAAAAATATGTTGGAGTTTGGTCCCGAAAATTGTGTATAATAATAACATGAGAGTCTATGGTGTTTTAGATTTCTTGTGGAATATTTGGATTTCTTTAAATGATTTTGAGTCCGGGTTAATAATTTTAGGTATAAATTAGTCAATACTAACGGATTGTAATTTTAGTTTACGCAATACTTACGGATAATTGAAATTCGCAAGTATAGAACTAACTTCTACTAACAGAATTATTCCGTTTGTCGGTATAGATATATTTATACCGACAGTAAAACACATCTATCACTATAAAGAAAAGTTATACTAACATAAAAGACTTTTCACTAACACAATAAGAGTCTGTTAGTAAAACTAACTGTTGGTATAAGTTAGATTTTCTTTTGTAGTAATTGTGTCGTTAGTGATAAATTAAGGTTAATCAATTAATTGCTTATAACATATCGAAACAATTTAGCATTTAAATTTAAATAAACTTTACATTTTGAAGTTTTATATTACTTAGTTCGGGTGTCATGCTAAAATTATAAGGTGCTCTATCCCTTAAACATTTCTGGTCCCGCCCCTGGCTAAGACCGATATTGGTCCAGTATCTCAAAACCCTAATGTCCAAGTTGTTTAGTAATAAACAAAAACCTAATCTTATATATCAAACTTATTTTTTATACTTATCTAATGTAGGACTTGAATTACATCTAATATTATTACAATAAAAGTAATGATCGTTATTGAATTATTTGCGACAGATTCTGATTTTAAATTCAATTTGTTAATTTGAATTTGTAGTCTGATTTAGGATTTGCTAAATTTTAATTATTGTAATTTGTCATAATTAATGCTCAATCTCAAGAAGAAGAAAAAAAACAACTAAAAATAAATTTCAATACTATGTGCCAAATATTTTGAGTTATATACATATATGTGTATATGTGTACATTTGTATGTATGTATATATTTCTGCCAATAACAGAAATTTGCTTCATAATCCATTTATAAGTATTATGATGGCAAAAGCAGTCATATTGTGTCTTATGTTAATTTTATCAAATTTCTTGGTAATAAATTTTGTTGTCGGAGAAGGTAATGGATTGATGATCAAACTTATCTATCGTGCTTTGCCAGAATCCCCCTATTACCAACCGAACCTCACTTACGCTCAACGAATTGAAAGACTCTCTAACCAATCCAAAGCACGTCTTAATCTTCGTTCCAACTTCCCTAGTGATCTACGAAGTAAGGTTAGTGTTGAAGGTTACTTCCTATATTCTACGCAAATAGGATTAGGCACATTTAGAGGAAGGGAGTCATTCAAATATTACAACTTCGATGTGGATGTTGGAAGTTCTCTAACATGGGTAGAGTGTCAAGACTGTAAACTTCCTGGACACCATTGTTTACGCCCATCTGGTGAACCTTTCCCCGATCGTTCATCTGCCTCTTATAGAAAACCCTTGTGTAATCCTTCTCAAAGTAAACGACACCCACTTTGCGATCCAAATGACTGCATAGGACAATTTTGTGCCTATCACATAGCCTATGCTGACAATAGTGCATCTATCGGTTTCCTTGCACAAGAAACATTCACTTTCGATGCAATCACCGCATGGAGATCAAAAGAAAAGGTTCTTGATCTAGTTTTTGGATGCGGATTTGACATTAGAAATATGATACTTCAAAATTCAACTACCATTGCAGGCATACTTGGATTAGGATGGGGACCTCAGTCATTTGTCACCCAATTAGGCTCGAAAAGCAATGGAAAATTTTCATACTGCCTGCAAAGATTTAGCACACATAGACCTCTCACAACATATTTACAATTTGGTGACAATATTCCAACATCTCGACCAATGTACAAAACACCATTGAAAGCATACCAAAATGATGCAGGCTATTTTGTGAATTTGTTAGGTATAACTGCAGCCGGAAAACGATTAAGTCTCTTTGGAAATGTTTTTGCCAGAAATGCTAATGGCACAGGTGGATGTATAATGGATTCCGGAACTGGATTTACAATTCTTGTCAATGTTGCGTATGTAAAATTAACTGAAACATTAACAGAATATTTTGATAGTCATCGTGGTTTTGCGAAGATCCAAAGTCCACAAGGTGATTTATGCTACAAAAGATTAGGGGCAAAGCAAGGATTCAAAAATCTTCCAACAATTATATTTCATTTTGAAAGGGCAGATCTTAAACTTGAGCCAGCGAGTATATATTACACTGGTGAAATATATAGAAAAGAATATTTTTGCTTGGCAATGTTACCGAATAATAAACCTAATCGATTGACACTAATAGGCGCATACCAACAAACAAATCATCGTTTTGTTTATAAGACTCGCGAAAATATGTTGGAATTTGGTCCTGAAAATTGTGTATAATTTGATCATTGAATGAATGTAGATTTCTCGTGGCATAAGAAGCAAGGTTGATGTTGAAAATGCTTATTATTTCATTGCACAATTAGGCACAGGCTCATTTCTAAACGCAAGACAGCCCTTCAAATCATATTACATTCTCGTGGATGCTAGAAGTGATTTAATTCGCTAGTGCACACACTGTAAGCGTCCTAGAAACCATTGTTTGCGAGAGAATGGAGAACCTTTTTCCTGCTAAGACATCTAAGTGTAGTCATATTCCAGGCCAGCGCCACTCCCGTTTTGCCTAGCAATGGTACCATACATCGGAGGTGTGATCTTGTGACAATAATAGGTGCATACCAACAAACGAATCATCATTTCAGCTATTTGACTCGAGAAAAGATGTTGCATTTTGGTCCAGAAAATTGTGCAAAAAGTGCTTGAGATTTTATCTTATAGTTTTAAAATCATGTATTAATTTTCATTAACTAAAACATGATTTTAGCATAGTATCTTGGCTTACAAGTTTAGTGCAATGAGTTGAAATTTTATTACATAAGATAATAATAATAAATTATCTGACAAAATTAATACATGGGTTAATTCAGATACGTCTAGAACTGTCAAATGGCTTGAATTAATCCGATCATTCAGTTCGAAAAATTTAGAGTGAACTTTAAATGAGTTTAGTATGAATTGAATTTGGGCATGATTTTGAACCCGAAATTTAAATTGGGCTGAGCTTGAGCTTCCTTAACTCAACCCAAATACGAAACCAGAAGTACCATATATAATATAAAACCCGAAGCTTACTTAACAAAATGACTAATTTTAAATTCGCGTACCACAATTTGATTTGGACTGAGTTTTAATTTTGAACTTAACTATCAACATTCGAACTGAATTTGTGCAGGTCAGCTCGACTCATATAGTCTGATTCACTTTCCTAAATATGACTCATTATTTAGAAGTCAAGATTTCAAATCCAAATCAGATTTCATCATTAAAGCACATACACATAATCTCATCACCATCATTATCCCAACTTGGAGAAGATCTTCAATAACTCTGCCAAATAATAAATCACATTTTTACACACATATATATATATATACACACATCTACATATTGCTAACCATTACATTTGGTCACATCATACTACATTTTCAGGCAGTGCAATGGCAAAATCAGTCATATTGTGTCTAATTTTCATTCTCTCAAGTTTTCTGACAATAGCTTTTGTTTCAGGAGAACGCAATGGCTTGACCATCAAGCTCGTTCATCGCGATTCACCGGAGTCACCTTTCTATCAACCTGATCTCACTTATGTTCAACGATTGGAAAGACTCTTTAACCAATCTAAATCTCGTCTCGCACATCACTCAAACTCTCCTAATGACTTGCGAAGTAAGATTGATGTTGCACACGAATTCATATTTTCAGCACAAATAGGTGTTGGCTCATTTTTAAGCACACGTGAGCCATTCAAAATGTATAATTTTGTCATTGACATTGGAAGCGTTCTAACATGGATGGAGTGCAAAGACTGTAAACTTCCTGGCCACCATTGTTTTAGTCAGCACGGCGTACCTTTTCCAGAAAATATTTCTAGTTCTTACCAAAAACTTTTGTATAATCCTCCTCGAGGTCAACGACACCCACTTTGCAATCCTGCGCAACATATAGGACAATATTGTGGCTACAACTTAGAGTATATGGATGACACTACCTCAAAGGGCTTCCTTGCATTTGAAACATTCACTTTCGATACAATTACTAGCACTCCTAGGAAAGAAAGAGTTTCTAACCTAGTTTTTGGATGCGGGATTGACATTAAAAATATGAATCATTTCACTATTATGAGTAATGTTACTGGCATACTTGGTTTAGGATGGGGACCTAAATCTTTTGTCACGCAATTAGGTACCAAAAGTAACGGAAAATTTTCATACTGTTTGCAGAGAATGAGCCAACCAAATGCTAGTACATTTTTACACTTCGGTGATCATATTCCAACTTCTACAGCCACATACCAAACACGT
>JAYMTB010000354.1:0-15021 GCA_036897585.1 Francoa sonchifolia | reverse complement strand
CAAAGGGAGAAGGGTGAAGCACAGAATTGACATGAATAGGTGAAGATCCATTGACAGAGGAGTTGAAGGAAGTAGATTGCTAGGTTTTGTTATGCTCATTTGCTTTTGTATATATTTCTTTCACACCTTTGAGAGAATTTATGTACCAAATGATGGCTAGAAAAACTTACGAAAATCATGTCAAAGAGTGACAAAAGTTACTTCTTCTAGAAATGCTGCCATCTTAACGTTTAGGCTTGAGGACCAAGGTGACATAGTGCATATGCTAACACTACTCTGCATGTGAAAACATACCTTATCATCCCTAAAATCTTAGGTCTCATTTGACAGAGTACATAATATATGATGGAGCATGTTATAAAAAACATTAGAAAATAAAAAGATATATAATCCGTTTTTTATATATGTATATCTATCCTCTTCCATATCGACTATGGATCAAATATAACCTTACGGTTGTGTTTTGTTTGCCAAAACGGGAAGTTCAATTTCCGAAATTTAATTATTTGTATCAATATGTTTGTTTCACGGAGTAGAATAGAATCATGATGCAGCAGATAGTTAATTTTAAGTAAATAATCAATTTACTTCACAAAGCTAAGTTTAGATAAACAATCAAATTATTACGCTAAAGAAAAAATAATATAATAGTTAATATTATTTCTAAAATAAAAATTTCAGAAATATTGATTTTTAAAATAACCAATTTTTAAAATCAAATATAGATTACACATTATTTGTGAAGCACAAAAGAATAAAATAACACGAGAGCGATGAATTTGTGGATAAAGTAATGCATGAAAAAACAAGATTATACACGACACTGGGATTCTAGATGTAACGATAGTTATTTATAATAATAAAAATTTAGATTAAACTAGAGGTGTCAAATCAGACAATGGGTATTGATAACATTGATTAATGAAGAATAATTAGTGGTATTCATACTATTGGTAGTCCAGCCTAAGATAACTATTATTGATAATTATCGACCTGAACATAGCCCAACTATATCCTAGTAACTCTTTGTGATCCTAACTTCATAGTGAAAACTGGCCCATACTTATCAGCCACATTGCTTGCTTCCTAGGAGGTGCAAATGGCCTATGGATTGTTCCGTTGCATTGCGTATTAGTATTCATTTTTTCTTTGATTGGTATAAGTATATACATATCATATTAGGAGGGTGATTAAGGTAGCCAAAAGAATTGAGATGAATTTGAGCAAAGTTTTGGTGGGCAGGTTTTCGAGTTTGTGGAAAGGTATGGGAATATCTTGTTTGGGATTCTTTTGGTGTCATTTTTCTTCACCAAGATAAGAATTGCATACTTTTGATACCACTTGATATTTGTCCCTACCAATTCTTTGACTACTTTTCATTTGTAATACCTAATCTTTGCACCCATCATATGTTATTTGTTTGATTCATGACTAAGACACTTAAACTCGATTAATATAAGTTGAAAAAATTCTTAATAAAAAGCTTTGTTTATCATTCATTATTATAATACAAATGATTTGTTTTTGTTATTACAATTATTGTGCATAAAGTTTGGAATCAAGCCGAGGAGTGACGAAAACTTTATGTGGAGTAGCTTTCAAATTAGTCAAGCCGGGGCTCTCACTCAGCTCGCTACATCAAAATAATGCAACAAGCTAGCCAGACTCAAATGCACAACATAAAATATACATATGACTCACTAGCAGAAGCTGGTTTCTGGTTACTCGAAGCATAAACTATTCTTCTAATGGCCAAACCTTATCATGAGTAGTAAAAATCTTACGTGCCATTTCCGAGCTACTCACAACCAAAACTCTTTGTGATTATAACTTTATTGTAAAAAATGTTCCATACTTCTCCGCCATAGCGCCAAGCATTTTGTGCGTTAATTGCTTGCTTCCTAGGAGGTGTAAATGGCCAATTATAGGCGACCCTCCACCTGCTTCTGGTGCATTCCAGCATAAATTTTTGTTTTCCTTTAATCGATAAAAGTATATACATATTAGAATGGCGAAAAGGGTAGCCAATGGATTTAACAGAAATTGAAAAAAAAGGTTCTTTGTTAGATCAGAGATGTAGTGTTGTGTGCTTGAACTATAATTTGATTCAATCTCTTTCCTTTCTCACTGAGTAAAAGTGGGACTATTTCAAGAAGGCAATTATTACTTTGGTATTTTTTTCTTTTTTCATACCTGTATGAATGGTTCAACGGTCGAGATTCAATTGAAGAAACACTAAGATTCTGTTTGAAATTGATTTTAGGAAAGTAATTCTTGAATTTTTAAGCGTTCATGTAAAAAAATTCTAAGTCAAATTCTAAGTCGAATATCAGAATTTGAATCAATTTTAAACTCTTAATCTAATATGTGCTTTTACCTTATCCTATTGTCAAAAAATCACTTATCTAAAATGAACTACAAAATCTCTCAAAGAAAATTTTGAGAAAACTGCATATATCATTGGCACCAATTTGAGTTCATTTTCCATATGATTTGTCTGCAGTGTATAAAATCAGCTGCAACACAAAAGAATCATGCTTTAAAACTAACAAACACAAGCAAAAATCCATAGCAAGTTATAGCAATTCAAAATTACATCAAAAAGGAAACATAAGATAAGCACAAAACTTCTGCCCCAAGAGAGTTTAATCCCTTAGCAATATGTCAAAATATTCCAAATACACGTAAAGCTCCTATAAAGTGAAGAATCCGACTAACAAAAACTGCACTCCGCTACTTAATACTTCACTGACGTCGGAAAATGTGGACTTTCAGCACATTATCATTGATGTTAATCAACTCGAACGCACAAATATCACTCAGCTGTAAAGTATTTTGTGTTATAAATGCAGGCCAACCGCGAGTGAATTTGTTCCGCCTTCATATATGCTCAACTTCACAGGCCACAGTTTGTCTCCTACTTGAAGATTCACATTTTCTGCATTCTTCTTGATATACCTTTCAACAAAGGTTCTTGGCACAGTCTGCATACATGCGTAATGTGATTGTGCCTTTGGGATTGTTTTTTATTCAAAAAGTGACTTAGAAGCATAATTGTTACTTTTCAGCAGATATGCCTTGCTAAAAGTAGATAGCAAAATTCAAAGCATAATGCATATTCGTTTGTATGAGCTTACCAGAGCCCCGCGGTTGAGATATCCTGGCCTCATATTAGCTTTGAAGAATGGATATTTCGATGTGAACTCATTAGCTCCTACAAGAGGTCTTGGTGCCATAGATGTCTCACTCACAAATTTTCCATGTTTAGACTCGGCTGCACTAACCATACGACAATGAGCAAGTTGATCTATTGATAAAAAAACAGTAAGAGAAAAACAGTAAGAAAGGCTTACATCTATGAAATAGTGCAAAATTTACCTTGGGAGAGAGTGTAATTTGCGTCTCCAGTGGCCTTGAATATAATGACTTTAAATGAAATTTCAATGCTCTTAATCATCTCAAAAATACAAACATCGCGTACTTTCACATCATTGTCTTTTACAAAATCCTTCCATCCCATGAAAAGTCTTAGCTGACATTTTGTGAAGCTGTACTTACAATACCAAGTTCGTCCGTTCAAGTTAGAAAGGACAACTCCACCATGTTCGTTTCGGAAATATTTGCGGACAACATGCACTGGTATACCCTGTAAAAAAAGGAAATACTATCTCTTATGCACATATTAAACATCATGCCGACCTTTACTTTTAATGACTTCTTAGTCATATCCGTATCAGATATTGTATCATACCCGACAATGCTAGACAATGTTAGAAGAGTCTGAATCTTTACTCTGTCAACTCCTCTATTGATCGCCAAGTTCACACCAATCCAATAAATGAACTAACAGAAGAAACACATATAAGCATAAATCCATGATGAGCTCTCACCAGTCTACATCTAGAATGAACATGTGATGGTTGCATTGCCACCATGAAAAATGGGTTCTGATTTGAATCCATTAGCTTTCTCAAGAGCTTTAGCTTTTCTCTAGCAGTTAGTGTCCTAATCCTCTTTTCAGATTGTGTGCATCCTTGAGCTTTAGACATAGCTTCAACACCTTCTTTCTCTGCAAAAAAAGTAATATTCACGTCAGAATTCCAATGTCAAAACAACAAATTATTCGGTATGTCAAATTTTCCATTCGTAAATAAGAGTCTAACTAACTATAAGGATGATATGTTGGATGCAAGCGGTAAGTGTTACATGAGCTCCTTTGAATTTTAAGATCTAGTAAAATGAAAGGCAGCTCTTGTTTATTTCATATGCAAGAAAGTTTACTAGTTAGTTGATTTCACTTCACACTTGCGCTCAACACAGATTCTACATAGTAATATCTACTATAGTATCATTCTAAACAACAGCAGGTTGACATGGTAATACGAGTTTATGTAATAATTTCTCTCTCTAAATGTAAACATTAAACATTTAATGTTACCATGTGTACTTGTTCTTCTCATCATTTTGGTAGGCCTTGGCCACTCCAATGTTGATGTCTCCATTGCTTTCCGGGGTGGAGAAGATTCATCCGAAATTTCTCTAACATCATCAAACTTGTGCTTATAGTTTTGGCTAGAATTGAAAGGATATTCGATTTCTGAAGCACTCAAATCGAATATCATAACACAACTTCAAATCCCCTTCATATCGAAAAACCAACAAATTTCCATACTTTAGAGAGTAATACTTAGCAAATTCATGCCATCCTTTTCCTAACCCAACATTTCCACCACATTTTGTCAAATCTATTTTCCATTCTTCTCCATTTGAAACCTTAAGAAATATCATGTTTGACAATTCTTTCCCATAATTTACTACAAACTTCTTCGGAATTTCCTGCAAAAATAAAAAATTCAAGGAAAATTGGTAATTAATTTGAAAATTGAAATAAATCAAACTTTAATTTAAGAGTCAGTACATAGTATATCCTTATTCATCTTACAATTTGAACTCCTTATTTTACTAACCATGCTAGCATAACAAATTATTTTCACGCGGGAACCTTGACATAATTTACCAGTGTTACCTTTAACCAACACAAAATCAATAAAAGATATATATATATATAGAGAGAGAGAGAGAGAGAAACATACAAGGTTTTTGCTTTGGAGACTACGTGGGAGAATGATCTTGAAGGAATGGGGAGAGCTGGTCGGAATAATGTCGCCGGCGATGAAAAGCCATCGGCAGAATAATAACTCAGAGATATGCTGTGTGTTTAAATTTCATTAATAATTTATTTGCAAACTGCATGACAAGGGGTAGATAGAACGTTGCTAATTCAATCATTTTTCAGACTGCATTGGAAAGAGTTGTAATTGAGTAGACGTTTGGAAATGAACCTTTTTGAAATTGTGTCTTCATGTTCTGATTTGAATGCAAAATAAATGAATTACAAAATGTCACATCAAAATTATGAGCTAGATGAGTTGATAGGCTTCAATATAAATGTGTTACTTGAAATTATAACACTTTTATTATAGTAAAAAAATTGTAAGCTGGAATTAAAATACCGAATTTAAATTTTGGAAATTTAATAAAAAACAGAAGCCAATTATTTAATTTGTTCCCGACTAAATCATAATTTCCAAGTTTATAAAAATGTGAATTTTTGATTCCATGAATTTGATAATTATTAAATTACTAATTTACTCTTACAAATCTAATTTCATAAAATTTTAAAAAAATATTTAAATAAAATTATCAAATTAAACCATTAATTCACAATTAATTAAACACATTAATTATAATTTCAAAAAATTTAATTGAATTACTCAATCACAATCAATAATATTCCATAACCATTAGATTCTAGAAATTTGAATTCCTTGAATTTAATTAAAGGTACGGAATTATAATTCCAAGGAGGCAGCATTGCTTCGTTCGGCAGAAAAAACATCTTATTTCTTATCAATTAAATCTTCAAGACTGTGTTTAGGTTTCCAATTTTGAATAATTGCTTTAACTGTATCCTACTTTTCCAAAATCATTTCTCTAAAATTAATCACAAATTTGAAAATCCCAAAACTTTTGGTAAATATTTGTACTAATCTCAATGTATATAGCCTTAACGAGTTGGTAGGGTGGTTGCGATGGAGGTTATGATTGCAGTCTCAAGTTCGAATGGTGATTTTCCGATTGTATGTACTTCATTTACCAATAGTGGAATACTATTCACCAATTTGAGTTCATTTTCTATATCATTTGCCTGCAATGTATATAATCAGCAGCAACACAAACTGTATTCTGCTTTGAAAGTACACACAAGCAAAAACCCATAGCAAGTTATAGCAATCCAAAATGAAATATAACCCACAATATGTCAAAGCGGTTCGACTAACAAAGATTGTATTAGGCTACTAAATACTTACTTATGTCTGGAAATGTGGACTTTCATCACACGATCATTGATGTTAATCAACTCGAACACACAAATATCTCTCAGCTTCAAAGTATTTTCCTCTGTAAATGCAGACCAACCGTTAGTGAATTGTGTTCTGCTTTCATATCTGCTCAACTTCACAGGCCACAATTTATCTCCTACTTGAAGATTCACACTTCCTGGATTCTTCCTGATGTATCTTTCAACAAAGTTTCTTGACACAGTCTGCACATACACGTATTTGGTGTTATGTTGGGGAAATGTGATTATGCATACACAATATGCTTAATCGTTTGTAGCATAATATGTAGAATCGAAGTATAGATACGAGCTTACCAGAGTCCCACGATTGAGATATGATGACCTCATAACAGCTTTGAAGAATGGATATCGATGTGAACTCACTAGCTCCTTCAAGAGATATTTCGATGTGAGCAAATCAATCGAAAAAACCAGATGCTTACATCAATCAAATCGTACAAATTCACCTTGGTAGAGACTGTAATTTGCGTCTTCAGTGCCCTGGAATATAACGACTTTAAATGAAAATTTGACGTTGTTAATCATCTCAAAAATGCAAACATCGTGTACTGTTACATCACTGTCCTCTACAAAAGCCTTCCATCTTGCAAAGAGCCTTGGTAAACAACCTGTCAAACTGTACTTTGAAAGAACAACTTCACCATGCTTGTTAGTGAAATATTTGTGGCTAAAGTGTGCTGGTATAGCCTGTAAGAATAAAATACAATCTCACAACATCAAGTAAGAAATAATTCACGCGAATTGTGAATTTGATAGTCTTTATAATGTACACGTGTTGTAGAAAAATGAGTTGTGATAATGAATGCCATGTTTGTTATTTTCAGTACTATTAATTAAGCAAGGATTTGAAATCATGTTTATCAATACAAGGAGTTTGATCGAACTGCATGCTTGTCGTGTTACAGACTTTCCTATTTTCTATAGAGATTTAGAGGGAACAAGAAATAATTTATTTCTAGGTTTCACTAAAATTCTTATAACATCGATGACAGAGTTTAGAAGAGACTCCAAATATGTATAATTTCGAATTAGTGTTTGTAAATTTTATTGAATAGTGAAACATTGTTGATCTCAGCGAGATCTCGCAGACGTAGATATGAGCACCGAACTGCATGAACAATTTATTGTATTATTTATTTCCTGCATTGTTTACATACGTGCATACAGTATATTAATTGGTATTCCAAAATATTTTGTGTCAACACCTCACTGCCCAGAACTTACATAATTGAGTACTATGAATTTCTGATTTCCCAACACTTCACTTTTTCATTTCTTATTCATCATTAGTCACGAGAAAAACTTGCTTGTGCCAGAGTGGGATCCACAATTTTTTGTGAAGGTTTAATTTTTTACGTTTACTCGTGATATTTCACATTTTGTTGTGAAAATATTATAATTTTAAGAGGTATTTCAAATCATTAAATGTGAATTTTCAACTCAATGTGAAAGGGGGTATAAATGCGCAATACATATTCGGCACATGAAAGTATATCACCATAGTTACATAAGTAGCTGAGATGGACAGTGTACACACCATAGTCACGTCGTAATTTTATACTTATTCTACCGCACACATCTCAAACAAATTAATTGAAATCTCTATTTTGTAGTCTGAAATTCACTTAACACAAGTGATCGGGGTTTGAACTTTCGTGACCAAGTTTGATGTTTAAACTCAAGCTCGATAACTATTTAAATTCGAAGAAATTTGTAAAATGTCTAGAAAATGGTTTAAGCAAACCCATATCTATTGAAACAAATAGAACCTTAATTTAATTTCAATTAAAATTATTTGGATGCCTTTCCCAGAAAATTAGGGAAAATATTTTTCACATTTTGAACACTTTTGTTTTCTATAGAAAAACAAAACTGATGTTAAAATAGCAATCCAAAGATCGGGTTGAAAACTCTCTAATGGCTAAGTTAGTACATAAACTTAGAAAATTTATACAAATGTCTTGGAATATGTTCCAATATATTGGAGCTTGATTAAATATTCAAATTTGAATAATATCTAATAAAATAAATATCTCCGCAATGATGTGAATACCAATTTAAATATAAATGTCTACTTAACAATTTAGATAATAAATTTTATGATAATTTTCAGAAAATATAAAATTAGATTTGGAAAGTATTTTTTATCAAACTCCTATATAACTGCTTTAAATGAAAAACAGAAACAACTTCAAATTCACATTTAATATTCCGTTTATAAGAAATTAAAAAAATTTGAAAAGAAAAAATTAATCTGTATTATTCTAACTCGGACGAGTCGATTCAACTCGTTCATTGAACCGTTAAACCCTACCACACGGTCACACCTAAACCCCTCTTTCCGTCACCGTAAAACCCTAATTATGCGCCACCTCTTGACCACCGTCCGCCGTCCAACAACAGCCACCACCATACTCCTCCGCTGGATCCGTTACACGGCTCCGAAACCGCCGCCGCCGCCGTCCCATCCGACACCACCAAAACCACCGCAAAAGCCAAAAACCTTCACCTTCAATGGCACGACATGGGAGGATCCGTACAGCTGGATGTCAAGCCTCAATGACAAGGTCGCAATGCGGCATATGGATGTGTATATGGAGCAAGAAGAGAAATACACTGAGGCTGTCATGTCCGATACTGAGAAGCTTCAGTCCAAGCTTCAGTCTGAAATGGCCTCTCGCATGGCGTTTGACCTTTCTACACCTCCCATACGCTGGGGACCTTGGTAAGTTCTCGCTGTTTGGTTGCTATAAGTTTAATTTCGGTTTCGGATTTAAAAGTTGTGTTTTGTTGTCACTCTTCAAGGTGGATGTTCCTCGACGCAGGTTGTATTATCGCCGAGTTGAAGAAGGAAAACAATATCCAGTTTTGTGTCGAAGACTAGCGAGTTTAAATGAAGAGTTCATTTCGCATAAATCTCCTTCTGCTGGATTTGATTTTACGTCGGGGAAAAGAATTGAGCAGAAGTTAATTGATTACAATCAAGAAGCTGAGAGATTTGGAGGTAACATGTTTATTATTTCTAACCTTATGTTTGGTTATTGAGCGAAAATGTTTAACTTTGAATGCTAATTTTATCTATAGGTTATGCTTATGAGGAATTATCGGAAGTGTCACCCGATCATATGTTTCTTGCATACACTATGTATGATAAGGATAACGATTACTTCAAGTTATGTGTAAGGAATTTGAATTCTGGCTCATTATGTAGTAAGCCTCAAGCTGATCGAGTATCGAATTTGGCATGGGCCAAGGATGGAAAGGCGTTGCTTTATGTTGTTACAGATCACAATAAGAGACCTTATCGGTGCGTGATTTGCATTTCTTGAAACAGATCCATATAATTCATCTTTTATTTGTGCTTATGTTCATTTGTTTCTTATCAGGATATACTGTAGCTTATTGGATCTAATTAAGAAGATGTTTTACTTCTGGAAGAATCTGCTGAAAATGTTTACGTAAACATAAGGCACACAAAAAATTTTAAGTTTGTGACTGTAAATACGTTCTCCACTACATTCTCAAAGGTGTCATATTGAAAATGCTTTTTACTCGATGTGAAATACACCGGTATTGATCATAGTTAAAATGATATAATAACTATAACCATTTTTTAGGTGTTTCTGATAAATGCAGCTGATCCATTGTCTGGCTTGACATTAGTTTGGGAGTGTGAAGCTCAAGCTCACTGCATAGTTGAGCATCATCAAGGATTTCTCTATTTGTTTACAAATGCTGCCAGAGAGGGTCAATTGGTTGATTATCATTATCTTCTCTGCAGTCCTGTTGAAGCTTCTATAAGTCCCAGAATCTGGGAGGTGGGTGGGTTAGCGATGGGTTTTTTTATACTGAATTCTCTTTTCAGTTTTCAAATCATAAATAATGGACTTAACCTCTCTCAAGATTGTATCTAATGTATAGTTGGGTATTTTCTTTCCATTTAGTTTCTTCTATGTCATCACTGTGGTACTGCGGTTGACATTCTGTGGCATATTACCTTAGTACCATTAGAAGAATCAGGAAATGGCTTATTTCATGGCCCCTCATTAAAAAAAGTTCAAAATTTTATTTATAACCATGGTCAGAATATTTGAAATAAAAATTAGGAAGAGAGATCAGTTATTTTAGGTTGCTAACCTTTGCAATATCACAAAAAAAATTTGCTTTCTCCTTGACAGACTCTTTGCTTCATTACAAGTAATTGTAAGTGAATATCTGAATAACGTGATTATGAAGATGATTGAAGAATGAAAAATGAAAAATGTTCTACTAAAAAATGAACTAATAACAGTAACAAAAGAGGTGGGCATGACTTCAGACTGTAAGACTGAATCCTTATTAAACCAGGAAAATACTCTAAAAGGTAGTATAGGACTTCAGGATCTCTTCTGTAAAGATCTGCCTGTCTATATGAGTAACATGAGAAAGAGTTGACAAATAAGCGCCAGGATCATTTTTCTTTCTAATGTTATTTGAATAATAATCTACTGTTTGCTTCAACATCCTCTGTTATTAATCTACTATTTTGTATACATGTAGAGTGTCCTCGTTGCTGATCAAAATATCATTGTCGAGGATGTTGATTTCAGCGAGAAGCATCTGGTACTTGTTATAAGGGAAGGTCGTAAGTATAAAATTTGTTCAGTTGCTCTGCCTTTGCCTATTGGAAAGGTGAGGACGACTAAGAACTGTAAGTTTTTGCTTTTTACAATGACAGCAGCACTTAGCATGATTATAATAATTTTGTTCTTTTGTATTTCTTTTCCTCTTATTGCGACAGGGACCTGCTCATCTGAAGGAGCTATACCCACAATACCTGCCTCTCCCAAAATTTGTTTCTCAAATTTCACCTGGGACAAATTATGACTACTACTCGTCAATCATGCGCTTCACAATATCATCACCTGTTGTACGTGAGCTGCTATGACTTTTGAATTGCTTCGGCATTCAGATATATTGGGTTTTTTTTATCCATTGCAGGAAGTAATGTGCATCTTCGACCCACTAATACAATTTTTTTACAGATGCCCGATGCTGTGGTTGATTATGACTTATCAAAGGGTGGGTGGAATATCATTCAACAGCAAAATATGCTGAATGAAAGAACACGAATTCTGTATGGATCAGCCTCTTCGGCAAGCATCACTGAAAAATCCTTCAATACAAGAAGTTATGATTCTATACATGAAGTTGAACATGGAGATGCTCACTTATGGAATGACCTCTCTGAGTTTTATGCTTGTGAATCTTATGATGTCCCTTCTGATGATGGAGTTATGGTTCCTTTTACTATTGTGTACTCACGCAGGAATAAGAAAGAGAATCAAACCCCTGGGTTACTTCATGGCCATGGTGCTTATGGTGAGTTACTTGACAAAAGATGGCGCACTGAGTTAAAAAGCCTTCTTGATCGCGGTTGGGTTGTCGCATATGCTGCTGTTAGGTTTGTTTTACATTAATGCAAATGTGAAAGTTCTTTCTGACTATTTTTGTGGAACTAGTGTCTTCTTTATTGCTGTTGCTGTCTAATTTTGTTCACAACTTTGAATTGAGCTTCCTTTTTATGTAGTAATCTGTTGTCCTTCTCCTTTAACTACGATAGTTTTGATGGACTGTTTGCAGGGGCGGAGGTGGTCTGGGTAAGAAGTGGCATCATGATGGTAGGCGTACTGAAAAGCTCAACTCCATCAAAGATTATATCTTCTGTGCCAAATAAGAAATCGTAAAAGAAAACAAGCTTGCTGGTTGGGGTTATAGTGCTGGAGGACTTTTGGTTGCTTCGGCTATCAATTCTTGTCCAGATTTATTTCGTGCTGCAGTTTTGAAGGTATATAAGTGCTTTGTAACGTTTTCATTGTTCTGGTTGCATGGTTTTACATGTTCACTTTCATAATGAGGGAGTTTCAACTTATTACATGGAAAATTTCTGTAGAAGTCCTTTGGCATGTGCGAGTAAAAAAAGGAACCATTTGCACGTAAATTCAGCATATGCATATTGCAATGAGGATAATTGATTTATTCATTTTTTCTTTTAAGCATATAGTACCTAGTTTACCTATCTATCCTTGGGAAGATTCTCTTGTTGTTGTTTGTAAGGGATTCTCTTTTGTATTTCAGGTTCCATTGTTAGATGCCACCAATACTCTTCTGTATCCCATTTTACCAGTTACCGCTGTTGATTATGAAGAATTTGGGTATCCTGGGGACATTGATGACTTTCAGGCAATACGGAAGTATTGTCCGTATGAAAATATTCAAAAAGATGTTCTTTACCCTGCTGTATTAGTAACCTCATCTTTCAATACCCGGTAATGTTCCCACACAATTGTTCATGTTTCCTCCTATATTTTCCTAAAACTGTGATGAGCTTGTTCAGTTAATTGGTGGCCAAATATATGTTTGGCTGATAGTGTTTGCAATCTTTATGATCGACTTATTTCAGATTTGGTGTTTGGGAAGCTGCAAAATGGGTTGCACGAGCACCTGAACGTGTTATATATGACCCTAAACGTCCCATACTGCTCAATTTAATGACAGATATAGTGGAGGAAAATAGGTATCTGCAGTGCAAGGAATCGGCACTAGAGACTGCATTTCTTATCAAGGTGATGGAGTCCTGAATCTGCATTTTCCAGCCGTTCCCAGCTCTCAATTGATCGATATCCGCAATGCATAAAGGTCAATTTGGATTCATTCTGCAGTAATTTCATTCTAAATCCAAGGCATCGATCAGTTTGAAACCAGCATTCAATCAAGAGCTAATGAAATTGAATTCAGACAAGGTTGCAGATTTTACAGTGTATTTCTCGAATAATTAGGTATCAGGTATTAGCCAATGGCCAATGTAATTTTTTTTTTGTTGGTCACATTGGTGGATAATTATAATAAAAAGATGAATTGAAAGAAATACTTTAAGCAAATCCCACTAATTTATGTAGCAAATTACTTATATGAAGCTGTCAATGCAAATTCCTCTCCAATTTAAGTTTCATGAAATTATCATTATGCTTATCTAGACTATAATCCTAGCATATTCGCATATAATAAACAAATTTTTGAGTCAGTACAGGAAAATGATTACTTGTAACCTAAACGTAGCTGTTTAGGTTTTCTGTCGAACTACAAACTACCGAACTCCCATGAACATTTACTTTCCAAAATTCGAAACTCTTTGTTTTTTGCACAATCCTAATATGTTGATTGATCAAGCATTTGACAGAATCACAAAACAGTGAAACTAATTCACAGAGCATGTAATGAAATAGCAGTTCTCTTACATTACCAAAAGGCTGAACCTCGAGCCTATCTGAGTTCACAAATTTTTTTACAGCTTTCTGCCTTTATGCTTCGATCTTCAACCAACATCAATCCGGCTAGCTTTCATCGGTTTTTTCGACGCCTCTGCCTTAATCTCCCAGCAATACTGTCCGGGCTTGGTTCAGTAATAATAGCACACTTCTTCCTAAGTTTTGAACTATTTTTCGATGCACTATCATTATCACCATCTTTGTTTTTGACAAAATGCTCTTCTTTTCCTGAGTTTATGGCCTCATTTTCCCCGGAAAACTCTTCATGATGATCATCTCCTTTCCTGCGTCTCTGACTTAATCTTCCTGCAATGCTCTCGTTGCTTGGTTCGATGGCATGTGCACGCTTATATTTTCGCTTTGTCGAACTTTCCATTGCAATGTTTCTTTCGCTTGGTCCTTTATCCATAGGATTAAGTTCCCTCTCTTTCTTAACCTTAAATTCAGATTCATCCTTTTGTAATCCGAAGTGATTGGCCTCTGACAATTTTACATTCCTGGAATTCAGTTTGTTCTCTTTCTCAATTTCTAATTCAGTAACATTTCTATGGCTTAGTTCCTCTTTATCCATAGCATCCGGTTCCTTCTCTTTCTCAACTTCAAATTCAGGATTAACTTTTGGTAATCCAAAATGATCGGTCACTGGCAATTCTGCATTGCCCGAGTGCAGTTTGTTCTCGTTTTCAACCTCAAATTCAGCAATGTTTCTATGGCTTTGTTCTTTTTCCATATAGTTCAGTTCCTTCTCTTTCTCAATTTGAAATACAGGTTCATCTTTCAATAAT
Organism: Francoa sonchifolia; assembly: GCA_036897585.1. Taxonomy (NCBI): domain Eukaryota; kingdom Viridiplantae; phylum Streptophyta; class Magnoliopsida; order Geraniales; family Francoaceae; genus Francoa; species Francoa sonchifolia. The sequence goes on along the minus strand of JAYMTB010000354.1, from coordinate 505 downwards.
CCCAAGTGATCTGTCACTAACAATTCTGCATTCCCAGAGTGCTGCTCATTTTCTTTCTCGGCCTCACATTCACGGTTCAGTAATCCAAGGTCATTGATCGCTGAAAATTCCATATTCATACACTCCCCTTCCAACTGATTCTCGCTTTTTTCTTCAGTTTTACACTCCGATCCAACTTTTTCCTCATTTATCTCAAGAGATTCCATAGGTGGCGCTTCCATATCTGAGAAAGGCAATGACCGCTTCACGGAAACTTGACTTATAGTATATTGATTTTTCCTCAACTCATTATCTAACTTGTCTTCAGATCCAATTATTTCATCGTTTATATCAAGAGATTCCTTAGGCACTGCTTCCATATCTTTGAAGGGCAATGATCTCTTCACCGAAGTTTGATTGATGGTTTCTTGATCTTTCCCCAAATTTGTCTGTGAGCGTCGGGTTTGAATGAGATAATGTGCAACTGACTTGAAGCCCAACTTCGTTATCTGCATAAGCAAAAGAA
>JAYMTB010000353.1:0-15036 GCA_036897585.1 Francoa sonchifolia | reverse complement strand
CGCACGGTAGCTGGGGGCGGATTGTGGCTACGGATTCTAACCCGGTTTGGGAAATGGAGGAAATGCCATTCGGGCGGATCATGGGGGATATGGTAATGTTACCAACGGGTGAAGTTTTGATTATAAATGGAGCTCAAGCAGGAACTCAAGGATTTGAATTGGCAACCGACCCGTGTTTATATCCACTTTTGTACAGACCCGATCAACCAATCGGGTTACGGTTTATGACATTAAATCCGGGTACGGTTCCTAGAATGTATCATTCCACAGCAAACCTTTTGCCAGACGGGCGGGTTTTAATTGCGGGTAGCAATCCGCATTATTTGTATAAATTTGATGCGGAGTATCCGACAGAGTTACGGGTCGAATCATTTTCACCCGAATATTTATCCTCCGATCGGGCAAATATTCGGCCCGTAATTGAAGAAATACCGGAAACTATACAATACGGCGTAGTTTTTAACGTATTGGTAACGGTACCATTGCCGGTTCTGGGAATAATAGAGATTAATTTGGCAAGCGCGCCATTTGCCACACATTCGTTTTCGCAAGGACAAAGATTGGTCAAATTAGCCGTTACGCCGTCGGTGCCGGATGGAAATGGTCGGTATCAAATCCGGTCGACAGCGCCACCGCATGGGGCAGTTGCTCCGCCGGGGTATTACATGGCTTTTGCCATTAATCAGGGTGTTCCTAGTGTTGCACGTTGGATACATTTGGTCGTATAATTTCTTAGCCTTTTTTTAAAAAAATTGTTTCAATTGTAATTGAATTTATTATCTAAACAGTTTAAACTTTTGGGTAAATCAATATATTAATATGATATCAGAACAACAGATCTTAAGTTTGAACATCTGTTTTCAAATAAAATAAATTTTTTGTGAACCGTCTTAGATATATGTGCTGGACTAATTACCTAATAATTTAAATTTTTTGATCAATATTAATAATAATTATTAATTAAAATTTACAATGATTACAAAAAAAAACAGTGATTAAATATAACTTAAGTGTCAATAGTGGTTTGTCTGTTCAAAAAGTGGTCTATTCCCTTTATCAATGCTTTATGAAAATATTACTTTTGAATTTTATTGATATAAATAAATAAACAATTAAAATAAGAATATGCTCCTTTTTGTGAATCATTTTATAATTACCAGGACCCCAATAATTCAAATAGATAAAAATTGTTAAGTATCCCTGTTGAGTACATTATCTAATATCTTAATATTTTTTGTCAATCGGTAGTTCAATATAATATTAAAGTATGAGGTTTTCAAACTTCTGTTAATGCAATTTAATCTCAAATTATCACGCATTATTTGGTGACCAGTCTCAAAGTAAATACTAAATATTGACATTGTTTATTGTGATCAGGCTCAAAGAAAAAGACTAAATATTGGTCCACGTGTTCACGTTTCAAGTCGAAAAAAATTTCACGTTTTCGCATGAGAACAAAAATTTACCTGTTACATGTGATCAAATTTTGCTTTAGATTGATTTTAGAAAAATCTACACTATAACCCAACAAAAATTTTTCTGTTACAAATTCAAACTTCTGCTATTGCAATTTAATCCTCAATTGTCACACATTGTTTAGTGTGACCAGTCTTAAAGTAAAAACTAAATATTGACATTGTTTAATATGACCGATCTCAAAGAAAAAACTAAATATTAGTTCACGTGTCCACGTTTCAAATTGAATAAAATTTCACGCTTTCGCATTAGAACGAAAATTTACCATATCAAATTTTGCTTTGGACATCATATTTTGTCTTCAAAATCCTACTAGTGGGTGGCACTCCAAATAGTCAATGTCTGCATGGTTTGTGGGCTCTAAGTACACGTGCAACCAATTGTCTGAGCTGGTGCAGCAAGATATCCAGCAACTTAATCTTAATTTAAATCACTAATCAACCACCAAGACCAATCAAAATCTCATAATAATGCACATACCAATTAATCAATTTCAATTTTGCTTCCTTTTATTGCATTTATAACTCTGCATTGTGTCTCTCTTTTTTGGAACCATTCTGTCATTTTTATTTTTAATGCCCATTGACTTCACAAAAACAGGTGACCCATTTGCATACACAGGTTGTGTGTGCATATACCGCCCACGTGTTAATTTTACATCGGTTATTTCTGATATAAAATTACATTTTTACCCTTCTTTAAAACCGCAAATATATCTTCATCAAAAGGGTAAAATATTAAAGATTATGTGTTCCCTCTCCAACCATTTGCTGTACTCAAACCGCCCACGTGTCAATTTCACATTGGTTATTTCCAACGTAAAATTATGTTTTTGCCCTTCTATAAAACCGCAAATATCTCTTCATCTAAAGGATAACATATTAAAGATTATATGTTCCCTCCAACCATGGTGTGTGCATATACTGCCCACGTGTCAATTTCATATTGGTTATTTCTAATGTAAAATTACGTTTTTGCCCTTTTTTAAAACCGCAAATATCTCTTTCATCAAAAGGGTAACATATTAAAGATTATATGTTCCCCTCCAACCATTTGGTGTACTCAATTCAGCAGACAATTCTGTAAATTCCAATTTATTAAACTAAACCTATGATCCAACATAGGGAAATTTCCTGCAAACCACAAATTTAGGATCTCCATTCAATTCCAAAGAGAAATGCCTCTATAAGAACACCAACCAGCCATTACTAGACCTTCGTATTAATTTCTCTCGAAATGGCAACTTTTTTCCTTTCCCTCTGCTTAATCTTGTTAAACTCTGTCGCAGTTTTATCCGTGGCAAACAGTCAGAAAATTGGAAACCATGGGGCGACTGTTATACAGTCCATTGGCGCACCGCGGCTTAGCCCGGTTGGACTGCCGGAGGCAGAAGGGAATGGGTATTTATCGAAAGAATCGGTGAACGAGGAGACTGAAGTGCAAGCATTGTTGCAGAAAAAACATCATCGTTCCATCGATAAGTCAATAGCTGGCGGCGGTGTAATTCTTGGTGGACTTGCAACTACCTTTTTGGTGGCAGTTTTCTGTTATATTAGAGCTACTGGTAGAAAGAAGGCAGCGGTTACTACTGCTGCTTAGATTGTTGTCATTTTTGTTTTATTTACGATAATGCCCTTTTGATAAATACTGTAAAAATTCATAAATATAATTAATTGATGAAACTTTGGGCCTATTGGGCTTTGATTATTAGGCCCAAATGGCCTTTTTTTATAGAAGTAAAAGTTTCATTAGGCCCAATGTCTTGGTTGTTGTTAATAGAACTGGGCCTTCCTTTTGACCAACTGACCCAAAAAGTTATCCTCGGTATCTCATATCTCCGACGTACAAGACGATGTAAATATTTTTTTTAAAATATAACATCAATTTAGCGTGAATTCAACGTCCACAATATTAAAAAATTGTGTTATTCAATTTACGAGACTACAACTTTTAGAAACAGAAAAAATAGTGTTTTGGTTGTTCTAAGGGATTCCTTTACCAACTTACCCAAAAAGTTGTTCTCGAATAATATCTTCACTTATTTCACATCCGACGTACGCATAAATATTAAAAAAAAGATCAAACATCAATTTAACGTCCTCTGTAATAAAAAATTGTTTTATTCAATTTCAACGACTATAATCTTTACAAAGAGAAAAATCTAAATTATGAACTTTACAATCGAATTTCCAAAATATTTTTCAATTTTGTTTCTTCTTTCTTCCATATTACTTGTCAAACAAATAAACTCTAAACTAAATAATATCAAATCATGATATTATCTTATATAATAAAATTTGATCGGTATTACAAGATTCACGTGTCAAATCCGATCTGGAAGAAAAATGTCGAGGGTGGTAGTCGTGGCTGTAAAAGGTTGACCCCATCTGTAAATTTGATAATTTCCAAGTCACCAATCTTGTTCCTTCGTTCGACACCAGTAACGGAAACTCGTCGGCAGAAGCATTGAAAAATGACGGCACATCGACAAAACAGAGCAATTCAAGTTTCCTTTTTCCTTGTTCTTCTCCCTTTGCAGAAAAATCCATAAACCCACTGACGTCTTGATTTCGATTGTGAAAAATTTTCCCAAAAATTTATCCACATTGCTTTTTCTTTACGCTTGTTTGACGGTGGGTTGTTGATTATTTAAACCATTAGCCTTGATTTGTTAAGAAATCGTAGAAATTGAAGTGTTTTTGAAGTGATGGAAGGAAGGAAACAGAATGGAACCACGTCGTCTTCGTTTACTTCTGAGCTTTTTGGATCTAAGGATGAGTTTTCTTCCACTGGTATTTTCGAGTCTATGTTTGCTCCGTCGGCAAAGGTATTGTTCGAATTGGGTTTCTGCATTTTCATCTCATAGATTAAGCAAATGAATTTGATGTTGTTGTTGATTTAGGTGCTGGGAAAAGAGTCTGTTCGCTATCAAGTTACAGCGAAAAAGCAATGTTCTGGCAACGAATCATCAATGGCGAAGTTTGGAGCACTGCCAGGTTTGATTAAGAACGAATTTCTAGTTATAAAATATCGATTATATGTATGGTATAGTAATCAATTATGTCGATTGATTGTAGATGGTGTGAGTAAAAGAAGTGAAGGTGATAGTCAGAATATGTTGCAAAGCAAAATGAATTTGAATTATCAAGAACAACGAGTAGAGCCATGCCATTTTAGTTCATCGATTTATTATGGTGGTCAGGGCATTTATGCACACACTCAAAGTACTCAGAGAGATGGATTTAGTACTGTAAGTTTGTTTTGTCGCGTAAACTAGTTGGCGTAGTAACAAGATTGCAATGACAAGCTAACGTGTTTTGTTTGTTTTGTTAGTATAAGAAAGACGGGGGAGAGGATGACTTGGGGAGTGCTTCGTGAGGAAATTGGTGGCAAGGTGTGTCATTTTGAGATATGTGTTACAATGGACTTAATACGGATTTTTTGTAGTCATTTGTGTTGTTTTTGCAGGGTCTCTATATTACTGAGATCGGACTTAACTTAGTATGCACTCGACGAGGTACTTTAGAATGATGTGCATTTTGATCAATTACGTGTTCTCTTGCTTCTTGTAATAGAGGTTAGCAGTATAATATACCTTTTGTTGATCGAAGATGGTCATAGATGAAAGTAGACAATCTACCACCAAAATCTTTACATGAGGTGATAGTCGTAACTTATATGTGTAAGGAATTATGAACTCGGTTTAATTACTGTAAAGGGTGTTTGTTTTAGTGTCTGAAGTATATGAATTTACCATATATAATGTGTTTAAACTTTGATCTTTATAAGATTTCTGTGGACGTACTTGTGAATCAAGGCGCACAAATGAGATCAACCCTTATTCATTATTTGGTGGGGCAGTGTTTCCGATGGTCGTTATGAGCCACATTTTGAGAAAGCTAAATCTGATACAGATGTTACAGTGATGGTTTCCTGCCATCCTTAATAGTGTATTGTTATGAATAACCAATGTTGTGCATACTATTTAACGGAATGCCCCTTTCGTTTTGTCCCTTTTTTCTCAATCCACATTAGCATGTATCTGTAAATCAACAGATTGTATGAAAACAAAACTATGAAATTTCTCTGCTCTCAAATTTACATGAAAAACATACATCAAAATGCCAGTTCAAGAAACTTAATTGTTCAAAGTGCCCCGAGCGGGGTTCATACATGTGCTGGTGATGTCACTACTGCTTTCATACACGAAGATTCTTCTATTCTAGTTTGAGATCCCGAAACTTCTTGATTTGTGCTTGATATCAGATCTGATTCCTTGACTGGAAAGTTGTAATCTTTGCGTTTTGTATCAATATTAAGATAATCTGTCAAAGCCTTTTTGACATCTAATCCACGCTGGGGGAGTTTGCCACTAGTGACAAAAGCCAGTCTTTCTCCCTTTGCAGGACTAACTAGCTGGACAGGTGAAAAGGTTGGCGTAGCAAATGCTGTTCTGTACGGAGTGCCTGAGACAGGCATTAAGTGTGGAGTTGAACAATTCTTGTGAGCTTTATCACTAGCTTCAGGGATTGGAGATAACTTATCTGATGATTTGATCAAGTCATCCACGTAAAGCAGATCATCAATACGTGCCACAATGTTAAATGCTAGGCTCTCCAAAACTCTCGAGTAGCTCTCTAAAATGGATTTCCCAACATCCTAATTAACAAAAGTACGTTTAATCAATTGACTTTTCAATCGAAGCAAAAGTAAATGGGACAAGAAGCGGAACCTTGTTGTACTGGATTTTGCTCATGTCTAAGGTTGTCTGGGGCAGACCAGGGAACCGCTGCTTCAGACAAAGCAGGAGGCTTTCAGCTCTATCCGCAAGCAATTCTCGTTTGTCTGCATCAACCATGAGATCTTTGACCATCCCCCATGATGACCTTGAACTTGAACGGTTACTGTTATTAACAGAATTTGAGGTTGTTCTTTTCCGCCACACGTACATTGAGGCCTCCACTCTGTTAGCAATCTCTATAGCTTGATGTTCAGAGGAGCAATCAAGGCAATCAAGCAAGCAGTCAGGAGAAAACCGATCTGACGAAATGTAGCGATAAATTAGGTCTCCCAAGCTGGCTCTTCCATTCTGAAACCAAGTTGGACAAACAATTTAACAACTGAGCATCTTTTTGTAACACTAAAGGTTTTGCGGGTGTTTCATACCTTTGGAAGAGATTCCAAGTATGAGTCGGGAACTTCCATGTCAGCTAACATAATGCTGTTGATAGCCATGGCTGCTTTCAAGATTTGGTTTGTGCAGTCACGATTATACTGCAGCTGTTTTCTTGAATTTTCACTAAGGCCACCAGCAGGAACTCGAGGAACAGGTAGCCACCATTTCTCCTCTTGGCGCTGAAGGGCCTTTCGAAAGGAGGATGATCCATCAGCATCCGGGGCTAAAATGCCTTGGTCAACATACCAGAATTCTGTGTTTTCGAAACTATCTAGTATTTCCTGTACAAGGAGGTCAATTTCAGAATAACCCCTTAAAACAACAAAAAATTATGAATCGAGTTCAGGGGAAATCTTACGAGGAGCATGTTGTCCAGTTTATGTAGAGCTGGGAGGTTAACATAAAGATCTGATCGGGGTCTGCAAGTCATGACCTGAATCAATATTACGTAAAAAGTACTTTTTATTAGTTCACAGATCAGCATGCACAGTTGAATCAAACAGTAAAGTTATGAAACATCTATCTCCAATCCCAGCCAGCATTCTACAATGTAATTTAGATTTACCTCGACCGTGCTTCCATCATGAAATGACTGCAAAGAAGGTATCAATTCGACAATATAATCACTAACACAAAGGAGCCATTCCATCTCCCTTCGCCACATTGATTTCTTCTCTTGTGGTAAAGGTTCTAATCTCCATAGTTGCCCAAACATAGTAGCTACAAAATGGTTTGAGTAAAAATTCCCATCAGACTAAAAGCCTAATGCAAAAATTACAGAAAAACAACACAAAATCTGATATAAAACTACCACAAAGATTAGTAATAGCATTTGATATTGACAATGCTGTACAAACCCCATTTCCACAACCAGACATATCTTCTCCAAGCAGCAATTTTGAAAACCTTTCCTTCATCAGCTCAATCTCTACAACCCCAAACTCAAAATCAAGCCCTATTCCTTTCCAGCATAAAAACAACACATAGAGGAATAGAGAGAGAGAAAGAAAGATTACCTGAAACTGATGATCCTTGTTTGTCCAATTTTCTTTCATCCAAATGGGGTTTCACAAAATCAACAGTATCATCAACAGGACTAGTAGTACAGTCTGGCTGCATAGTTTTCTGCAAATGCCAATCAAACTCCTCCTCAGAGCTGCTATGACTCTGCTCTTCATGCCCTGTATTTTCTGATGTCAAAAACTCAGAGCTAGAACTGCTATCCATGCCCTTATCTTCAATCAAATCACCAAGTGTCTCAAATCTCCTCACACTTTCACCACACCCATCATTTCTCTCCTCTCTAACTTCACTTTTCTCAACCAAAGCCTCCATTTAATCATATAAAAAAAATAGCTTTTTCAGCTTCCTGAAAGCTCAAAAACAAAAACTTTCACAAGAATTTGACATTATTGAAAGCTTCAAGCTTCAGCTATAGCAAAAAGAGGTTAAAATGGTGGATAATGGAGATGGGTTTCTTCTCTCTCTGTCCATAAGGGTCTCTCTCAAATCTCAAACCATCTCTGATTCTGAAAAAAAATAAAAGGTTAAAAAAGAAAAGTACTAATTTTTTTTAAAAAGTTTGGTGAATGAATTTGTGTACCTATGAAGATATCAAACTGAATAACTCCACCATGATTACTCACTCAAACTTCCTCAAACACAACAACAACAATGGAGCCTCTTTCAAGCTCCATTTTTCATGAAAAATCCATCCAAATTTTTCTTGGTCCATTTCAAAACTTAATAATTAAAAGAAGTTATGGGAATCGTGTAAACCTTCCAAGACACTCGTGATAGGACCAAAAGACTATAACACCCTTGATCATTAAGAAGAGGTTAGGGATATGATGGTAAAATTAGTTGTTAGGTAATGAGATTGAGGTAGGGTTTAAGGGGAAGATACTGTAGTAATAAAGAAAAGTAAAAGGGTATGAATGCAAAATTTTGGTTTTATAACTTTGGTTACAAGTCTTGAATTTTAATCAATTTCGTCCTTGAAAAAATCATGATGGCAGTTGTTATAACAGAAAGTTTAGTGCTGATTTGAAATTAATTAAGAGGGAAATGGTCAGTTTTATAATTTGTAGGATATTTTAAATTACTTGAATTCACAACGGAACTTACCCGGACTCGTCAGAATATAATCACAAAATGAAAAATATTCTCGTATACTCACAACACTCGATGAATCGTCAAATGAAATCAGAATAAACCAATTAGCATTGTGCCTATCATATATGTGCAGGAGCGTCTATTGACATGACGGTCAGTAATTGTCACGAACCACCGGATCGGGTCATCCTATCATAGGTGCCCCAAGACCCACAATTCTCGGGTCGGGTCATCCCATCAAGTAATAATTTGTAGGATATCTTAAATTACTTGAATTCGCAGCGAAACTTACCGGAATTCGCTTTCCTTTTTTAATGAATTTTCTACCGTTCAGAATACGATCACAAAATAGAAAGTATTCTCGTATACTCACAACACTCAGTGAATCGTCAAATAAAATCAGAATAAACTAGTTAGCCTTGTGTCTATCGTATATGTGCAGGAGCGTCAGACATAACGGTCGGTAATCATCACCAACCTATCCCATCATATATGCTTCAAGACCCACAGTTCCCGGGTGAGTCAATCTCATCCGGAACTAATTTCTTAACATAATTAAGCTAATTTATTTATGAAAAAAACTTATGGGCCGTTGATTTAGGCCCAATTGTATTCATTCGCTTGGATCAGCCTGAATGATTTGGGCCTTGGGCTTTTCCTTTCTGAAAGGGGCTAACGGTCAGAATGGCTCAACGATTTTCAATGGTGGATCAACCAACCAACCAACGTATTAGGTGAACGGTAGCAATGGCAGGCGCGCCAGCGGCTGGCTGGTGATTTCCTATTGCGCCATAAATGATCGATCATCGCGATTATCGTTGTTCGATAGACGGCTGTGATTTGTTTGTATGTTAGAGAGAACGGGAAGTGTGAGCGGGTGGTGAATTATGGTCAGTCGCATTGCTTGAACTGCTCCCGTCTGCTTGGATCTCGTACTCAACGCTGGCATTTCGATTTCGGAGGAAAGATTGTGAAATTTTTACTTTCCAGTGTTGATCTACTGTTTGGACGACGTCTGTTGAGTTGAAGTTCTTGCTGAGTTTGTTCTTGATTTGGAAAAGGTAGCGATGAGAGAGAGGTTTTCATCGTTTTGAACTGATTTGTTTGGTATTAGCTTGTTTTTAGACCTAATTATAGGTTTGTTTGGTAGTGTCAGTGTGTGATTGTGTTACTCCTCGAATCGCGACTTTGTTCTATATAGTTTTGTCGATTCTCCGGCGACGTTAAGAGGAAATGACAGCAGATGAAGTTGCGGGGCAGGAAATGGTACCGAATAAGAAGAAACCTCCTTCTGATGAAGAGAAAAGGTTTAGTTTTGGTTATCGTTTTACATGTTAAGTCTAGGCAAAAATTGAAAACGAAGAGAATTTGAATGTGTCTTATGTGGATGTTGTTCTATCTACTTTGATGATAGGAGAGAGAAAATCGGGCCAGGAAATCTGATGAAAGCTTTGATGAGGCCTGGAGGAGGTGATTCAAGACCTTCGGATGGTGATCAGGTGCACAATAGTGATTTATGCTTCGATTTTTCTACGCTTGTATTTCTGAGGAAATGAATCAATTAATAATACTCATAAGAAGCATCCACTGATGTTTCAAAGCTTAGTAATGCTTTCATGTTTTGAAGTTGCAATAGGATAGTCGAACAATTTGTTAATCGAGACATAGGGCATTAATGGAGTAAGGACGCAAATTGTCATCTCTGTTTTGTTCCATGTTTTGCAGGTTGTCTATCATTGCACTGTTAGAACGTTAGATGGAGTTGTTGTCGAATCTACCAGGTCAGAACATGGCGGTGAGTTGACTGTATGCCTATATTTATGATTTCATAGTATCTCCAAATCCCTTTGGAAGTTTTACATATCTTAATTTGTGGACAATGGAATTCGAAATTTTATAATGAAGACTAAAATGTATAATTTGCATCTCAAACTGCCTTATGTTATGTTGTCATTGCCTTGACTAAATGTATACTTTACACAACAGGCAAGGGTACCCCAATAAGATGTGTTTTGGGAAAAAGCAAGATGATATTGGGATTACTAGAAGGAATTACAACAATGTTGAAGGGTGAAGTTGCGATGGTATTATCATCCCAGTCTCATGCTCTAGATGCTTTAACTTTTTGTTCATTCTTAACCAATATCAATATTTTTGTTTCAGTTTAGGATGAAGCCTGAATTACACTACAGTGAGACTGATTGCCCAGTCTCAGTTCCCAATAACTTTCCAAAGGACGACGAGCTTCATTTTGAGCTTGAGATGATAGATTTTTTCAAAGCCAAGGCAAGTGATCAAGGTTTTGAACAATATATCCTTCCAATTGTGTCATCTTATATGCCAACAGTTTTGTGCATATTGCACCACAATATTCATATGCTCATATAACCATTACGAACAATTATATTTGTGTTCATCAGTTATTCTATACCCTTGGACGTTTGAGTGAGTGGTAATTTCTGCACTTAGTATGGACAAGTACATATGTCCATAAAAGCACTCTTAGCATTGATGAAGTGCATTTAAATCTTTAATTGCTTCTGACTCCCTTTTTTATTTGTGTCGAGTTTCAGGTTGTTAGTGATGATTTCGGAGTTATAAAAAAGGTATTGAGAACTCTATTAATTGGCAAATATTTTAGGTAGCATCGTATGTGATTCGTCTTAAAAATGATTCATACTTTTTTATCCTTATATTTGGATAGGTACTGGATGAAGGACAGGGTTGGGAGTCACCGAGGGAACCTTATGAAGTAAAATCTTGGTACATACTTGTTTGTGCTCCTTTTTGTTTTTGTTTTTTGTTTATTGTAATGCTTTGATCTCTAAGAGAGGTGTATTTTTACCAGGATTACTGCAAAGACAGGTGATGGAAAATTAATTGTGTCACAAACGCAAGGAGAACCATATTTCTTTACCTTTGGAAAATCCGAGGTAAATGCACGCTGGTAGCATAAATTTACTATCAGGACTAAAATTTTAGTCATTTCCTATTTTTGCTGAATCATGTCTATTTTATTTGGCTTTCAGAAGGTAATATTCTTTCTGCTGTATAATCACAACCTATGCTCCATTGTGTTATGAACTAGGTGCCTAGGGGTCTTGAGATGGGAATTGGAACAATGACAAGGGGAGAGAAGGCGGTAATATATGTTACAAGTCAGTATTTGACCGAGTCTCCTTTGATGCTTATGGTGGAAGGCATCGAAGAAGTTCATTTTGAAGTGGAGCTTGTCCATTTTATTCAGGTGTGCAATGCTCTTCCTGACTGGAAATTGTAGCTTGTTTATCCATCCATATTGGAATTCATGCTGTTAAGTGTTAACAAATGAAGTGTTTGAGCGAAGTTTCGGTTGTAGCAGCATCAGCAATAATCACATATTAGATAATTTATAAGTTTGATCCTTGTCATTTATATACTAAATGCTGCCTTTGCTTAGGCAACTAATATGTGGCTGTTGCTTAGGGTTGCTTACTAATTTTTAAAGTTTGATCTTATCCACTTTCAAGGTTTAGCTCCGTCTTCTGTTGCTAAGTTTGTGAGAATGCATTCTTTGATAGGTGCGAGACATGCTTGGAGATGGGCGCCTAATGAAACGCCGAATTCGTGATGGAAAAGGTATTGTTTCGAGTTCTTTTGTATCAGTAGTATAAATCTGCAAGGTAGTATGGATGTGTAAATGGAGAATCTATGCTGTGAGACCGGGAACATTACAAATATGTCTTTATCCTTGGTTACAAGTTTATTTAATTATTTTTGAATAACTAGGTGATTTCCCTATGGATTGCCCCCTTCATGATAGTCTACTTCGCGTACATTACAAAGGCATGCTTCTCAATGAAGAAAGGAAGGTCTTCTATGATACAAGAGTTGATAACAATGATGAGCCTTTGGAGTTCAGTTCTGGAGAAGGGCTTGTAAGTTGTTTTGATAAGGAGAAAGAATTGTTTCAAGTAGGAATCCTTTGCCAATTTGTTACTTTTCTAGGGATAGAAATTGGATCAACAAATCAAGCTACTACCCTTCCATGCCTCTGCATACAACACAGATCTGCAAATTTAAACACAAGTTTCTATGCTAATAACCTTGTCTGTGAGTTCACTGGTGATCAGTGACACCATTAATGTACTTGTCCATTTATTTTGTCTGTAGGTGCCTGAGGGATTTGAAATGTGTGTTCGCTTGATGCTTTCTGGAGAGATAGCTCTTGTCACATGCCCCCCTGATTATGCCTACGATAAGTTCCCGAGGTTAATTTTCAGTCAAATTTACCCCTTGTAGTCTTTATCAATATCTGCTCAACATGTCACGAAGTAGCAGATCATTGATTGGGACTCGTTGGAACAAGATTATTGTTATTATCATTTTTATCGCTTCCTGTAATTTCCTTCAAAGCCAATCATTGATAATACTTCTTCCCCTGTGATCAGGCCAGCTGGTGTTTCTGAAGGTTCTCATATCCAATGGGAAATTGAGCTTCTTGGTTTTGAGATGCCAAAGGTAACGTAAGCTCTGCAACTACTTGTAATAATTAAGTGATTTTGGAAACTCTCATTAAGCATTAATAAAGTATGGTTAAATGGTGATTATTACGTCCAGCTATGATGGTAAGTATTAAATCCTCAACTTGTGTGGTTTGAAACTGATGCTTATGGACCAATGACTACTTCATATATAAATTTCATAAATAAAGGCTGGAGTGGAAAAGAAAAAAGTATGTATGATTGCATATTTGAGTCCTTGTTGCAGGATTGGACTGGTATGAACTTTAGAAGTATAATGGATGATGCAGAGAAGATCAGAGGCACGGTATGCTTTTATGACATTCTTTGAATTCTGCCACATTAAGTTTGCTGGTAGCAACTGAATTTAGAATATAGGATTTATTCATCCTTCATATCCAGGGCCAGGCATTCAATCGGACTTATTTTGAGCTTGCATGTTGTAATGCGTGAATATTTTACTGCAGTCACATGCTTGCATTTATCCTTTGATAGAGCTAAACATAACATTTAAGTTTTCATCTATGGAATTAGAAACAGTTGCTATTGATTTCAGGGAAACAGGCTCTTTAAAGAGGAAAAGTTTGAACTTGCGAAGGCAAAGTATGAAAAGGTAATATACTATTTTCAGCTATGCCGCATATTCTAAGTAATTTTGGAACATGGACCCACTCTCCCATGTTTTTGGGTGAATTAATATAACACCAAGTGGTAATTCCTCCACAGGTGCTTCGGGAATTCAATCATGTGAATCCGCAGGATGATGAGGAAGGAAAAGAGTTTTCAAATGCAAGAGTAAGTTTCTGTGTGGGTGTGCGTATCCAGTGTATGCATGTGTAATTTTTCATGGCAGAGTTGATGAACTTGTCTGAAAATTTATGTTATTATTATTAGTTAAAGCAACTTAATTTGTATGTTTTTGGATCTGAAGAATTTGTTGAACCTGAATGTGGCTGCATGCTACCTTAAACTCGGAGAATGCAAAAAGTCCATTGAATCATGCAATAAGGTATGTTCGGTATCTTCAAATTCATCCAAGTTTCTCGTGCTACCTTATTTATTTGTGTTTCTGTTGATATTTGACCCTAATGGAATTGGCAGGTTTTAGATGCAAATCCTGCACACGTCAAGGCTCTGTACCGTCGTGGGATGGCCTACATGGCAGCTGGAGATTTTGAGGAAGCAAGAAATGATTTCAAAATGGTATTTTTTATAATTCAGTTATGATTACTGTATTATTGGAAAAATAGTATTCAGTTTGTTCAAATATACAAAAGTAGAATTAAAAATGATAATTCTAGGTGCAAGTTTTTTGAAAATTTTCACCGATGCAAATCTCGATAGAATGTTATATATGTTTTTTTTTTGTCAATGCTAGTTCTTCAAAGTGAACTAGACTTTTGTACACTTGATATGCTCGACGAAAAAGGTAGTTGTATTCATTTCTACTGTTTGCAATTATGATAAATTAAATGTTTTTGTGGATTTTTTCCGTTTAGTTGTTCTAGTGCTTCAGCATTTTGCTCTCAACATCCTAATGAAGTTTCTTTAAAATTCTATCAGATGATAAAAGCTGACAAGTCAACTGAATCTGATGCAACTGCAGCTCTTCAAAAACTAAACAAGAAGGAGCAGGTGAGTGAATCAACAAACTTTCTTCTTACCATTTTCCATGCGGAAATACCTAATTTCATTTCGTATATGTACCATTTGATGATCAGGAAGTTGAGAGGAAGGCTAGGAAACAATTTAAAGGATTGTTTGACA
>JAYMTB010000352.1:0-15037 GCA_036897585.1 Francoa sonchifolia | reverse complement strand
CATATTCCATGCCACTGTTAATGCTTTCAGCTGCAATTATCTATCAGCTCGTTGTTATCCCTCTCTCCTTCCCTCCTTCTCACTACGACGGTTAGTCACTCACTCAACTTATCGTCCTCTCTTATTTGGTATGAAATTATATGTAGTTTTTTTATTATTTCATTGTTGTCTTGCAGTTTTGGGAATTAAGAGGTATAATTCTGTGGAAGAAGTGAAAGAGGCATACGAGAAGCTCTCCTCCAAATGGTAGTGTCATTGATCTTCAATCACTGTAAATTAAAAGGTTTATATGTATGCACATGTTTTGTATGCTGATTTGTGATTTAAACAATGAATAAATTATTAAACATGTATACTGGATTTGCAATCCTACAAATCAGAGAAGAATTCGGATGATTATCAAGATGCTTCCACATGTGTTAGGGCTCAACTATTGCTAAAACTGTATGAATAATGGCTAATTCTAGTAATTTATAAGACACAATTACTTACTCATTTAATTGATTCTGCAACATAAATAATGACAGTATGACAACCAACGAAGTAAGAGCCCATTTTTATTTCTTATTTGTAAAAAATGGGCAAATTCATTGTATGCTTCGGCTTGGAACTTTTCACTTGAGCATGAACTTCGGTTTAGCTCAAGTATTGGCACCTAGGCACTTATGGAGTTTAAAGGAAGTTTATAACCTTGTGATGAATGTAGTACATTTTTTGGAGCTTCAATCGAGTTTCACTTTCTGACAGAAAAATTTGAGTTATATTTACTGATGTTTGAAACCTCCGCCTTCATAATTTAAAAAGGAAGTTCAAATTCAGGAACTGGGAGGTACTAGATTACCATGTGTTTTTCAATTTTCACTTGGCTTCACATGCCTAAGTTCTCCAGGGTAAAAATGAGTTTAATAAGTGATACTTTATGTTCCACATTCTTCTTTGATGTGAGTTGAAACAAATTGTTCTTTATTATCGATGCCTGTAGTGTCACAATATATCTTTGCTTGCAGAAGTAATTAATGATTGTTGTAGTTAATGGTAACATGTATTTTTGTTATTATACTGAGCCGCTACTGCTCTAATGAAACTTGCAAATATTATTGTTTTAGGAATTCTGGGTTAGAAGTTACCAGCACCACTGATTTTATAAAGGTCAGTGATCTACTTATAAGATTATGGCCTGATTGCTTTTGGTGTGGCAGTAATGAATATAATAATTTTCCATCACTTATTAGTGTTGAAACACCATGATATTGTTGAATGGAAGTGTAAATTATTACTATTCTTCAACATGGATTTTTCAAAAGGATAATGACTCCCTGCATGTAACAGCATGTTTGTAAAAAGGTCAGTGGCTGGGTTGGGGTCATATATAGGGAAAGGTAATTGTGGAGAGGCTGAAAAGTAATATCACACTGCGAGGTTGTGGTAGTACATGTTCTATTTGGCTTGAGGACAAACCTTGAGTGTGTTTACCTCGCCAACTTTCAAACTTTTCATCTATTGTTTTGGAGTGTACAACAGTCCACACTCTGATAGGTGTACAAATTGATGACTGAAGTGAAACGTCTTAGTACGAGAAGAGAAAGAGCTAGTAAGATTGCTTGGTCTTGTATATGAAGACTTAAAATTGCTTTTCTTTTTTTAAAAGTTTCTTGTTTTCAGGTTTCCTAAACGAAATACCATGTAGTTTTTCACAAAAATTCATGAAATTAATATTGAACTTTTCCATAATGTTTTTTTAAGTTTCAAAAATTTTATTGTTAGCCCATGAATAACAACAATAACGTGATTTCCAAACTCCTAATAATTGCAATTGAAGCTCAAATTGTTATATTGCTTAAACACCTCAAAGTATTAAGTTTCTTGAACTAATCTAGCAATATTAAACATTTGTTATCATACAGAGATGTTCTATTTTGTTGTAAAAATTGTTCGACTGTATGCTATATATTCGTATATTTATAATGCTAATATAGGGTTCACTATATGATCAACTGATCATTTGAAGTTGTTGTAAATACTTGCAAATAAAGTATTCCAATAGGATGAGTCTTTTGAGAGAAATTGGCAGACTTTTGAGGATAACAACTTATCTAATTCAGGAGCCAAAGATGGTGTTTTTATGGTTGTTCATACTCGGTTGCTGCTGGTTAATCAATCTTTTATTATCCATTTATTCTTTATTATAATACATATGACTTATCCCAAATTTTTTGTGATGTTACACTTTTGAATATGTTGTATTCTTTGCAGATTCGATATGCTTACGAGTTACTAACTAATCCTTTATGGAAAAGAGACTATGACTTATTTGGCATTGATGAGAAAATTGTGAGTAGTTAGAGTTCAGCCTATCTGTTTGAAGTATTATGTTCATTTTGTTTACCCCAGCCTCTTGGATGGTTTTAACACAAATTCTTGACATGGCATGCTTTTTTTGCTGTAGCATATTATTGCAAAGCTCAAAGAGCAATATGCTGGGAAAATATTTTCTTCAATAGACCTTCCACTATTAGATACTGCTGGTTCTGGTTAGTTAAAACAACCTAATTCTTTCTCTAATCAAGTTGTTTTGGAAAGATTTTATGCAATTCTGACTGATTTATATGCAACTATCTTTTTATCAGATTCTGAAGATCATGCTTTTAATGTCACTAACTCTAAGGACTCTCAAAATCTTCTTCAGGATATGACTATGCCATGGTTGGTTCAGGTATCATAACTACACTAGTTTCTTTTCTCTGTTCTAATGTCCCTTTTTCTTATAGATAAAGATTATTCCATAAATGAGATGAGTGTTTCAAATCATATTCACTGAAATTTCTTATTTCAGCTACTTGCACCTAAAATATAATATCACCTTGGGTTCTATTTTTACTTTTTGAAGGTGGTCAAATGCTTTAGTTTTATAGGAAAGCCTACCTATGTCAAAGCTAAATTTGGAATTCACTATTTTAAATGGATATTCACAGCAAAGAAAAACTTCTAGAAAAGTTTACTAGTATTAGCAAAATGGGTGACTGTAACAAAATTTTGGGAAGTAGAAAAATATATAGTATGCTATGATTATAGTCTTAGGCTACGATTGATCTCTTGAATAGGATATCATAAAAGATGCTTCATATTTTGGGTTAAATTTATATTTGGAGACTTAAGGGATATAATTATATCCTATGTTAATAGAATAGAGTATATATCACCATTTATGTTGGATTTATATAGGATATAAACTAAAATTTATTATCTCATTCTTCACATATATTATCTTGTCTAGCCTAAATACACATATATTATCCTACCTATCCAAGAGATCAAACATATAACTAATGTAAAAATATAGATATATCATATATAAGTAAAATTGTATGGCAGATGAGGGGCAAATATTATACTCTTTAACCTTTTAGAAAATGAATGTAAAGGCTATTCGAGCACAAGATTGGCAAGTTTTGGTAGACCATCATTTTTGCTTATTTTGGCACTGTCTTTGGAGGATGATATAATAGTTTCAAGTGTGAGGTAGCTGACCTCTTCGTTTCATAAGTTGGTTTTTTGCATTCTCGTGTAAGTTGGTCAGCAGTTGCCTAATATGGACAAGCCTTTTCTTCCATTCTCTTTTCTTTTCTTTTCTTTTTTTTTTTTCCCAATTTTTTTTATAGTCTTACCTTTACAAATTATTGATTTTGATCATATCTATCCTCCTCTCATGTACTTTGTGTTAGGGTAATTCTACGGTCTCCTCACTGCATTTTCAGTTTACATGCGCTTGAAAATTACAAATTGAAAACTTATTGCACGGTTCATAAAGCAGACCTATAGGCCAGTAGCGTCTACAAAAAGTTATTGTAAGCTTACAGGGCTTCAGTTTTGAATTTGAGTTTGTTGATTATGTGATCACAAGAGAAAGGGAGGGAGGAGAGAGAGAGAGAGAGAGAGAAGAAAATACGACTAAGTTTCCAGATAGACATGCTGCTACTGCAGTTATATTATGTTAGTATAGTTTTTATGCACGTTAAAGTGTGCCAATGATATAGCCAAGTAATTAAACCCGGGATTCTATGCGATGTTTCTACATTATAAGTACAAAATTATCACCTTTGATCTCAATCCTGATCAGTATCTGGAAACGACTCATGGACTTACGAAGGAGGGTATAGCTTCAATGTTATTTCTATTAAGTAATTGTTTTTTCCATTATCCTATTTGCTTTTTCTCAATTTGTATATCATTTTCTAGTTTCAACAATAGCTCTTTCTTATAATTAGACAAGTAGATACTGTTGATAGGCTTTATATATTCAATGCAGGTATATTCATTTGGGAGTCACTATTGTGCTCAATTTTCTCCTGTATGGAAAAGAATTGGTATGTGAGATAAAGTGAAAATTCTGTATGTTATGTATTTTTTTCCCTGTATGTCTTCCAGTTCATCTTTTCTGCTCATATAGTCTTTTGATTTGCTTGTCTACCTGGAACTTGGTATTTGTTATGATTTCTGTCATCCTACTATGCATTACACAAACCTGATCAGCTATAATATTGCAGTAGCAGCACTTAAATTAGAAAGAGACCCTATTTTATCTGTTCATGTGCTTTCTTCTATAAGTGTTTGGTTTATGGAAAGCCAAAAAACAATCGATAAAACTATATGTGTTCTTCAAGAGAAATATGTTTTAGCCCCTAAAATTACATAGTCAAAACAATTTGAGTTCAATAGAAGTGTCCATGAGCATTTTATCATGACAGAAAAGAATGCACTGTTGTGTACTCAATGTTGCATTGGCAAAATTAAGGATCCCACATTTTAGTCATCTCCAGTTATATTTGTAGTTACAAATCAAATTGGATGGAGTACACATACTGGTTTGGATCATCATTTCCATTAGCACGGAACTGAAAATTATTTTATCCTTATTGTTATGATTTGCATTCTGAGTAATCAATGTTATGCGAAGAGGAGAATATGTCGTCTGCTTCCCATGATGAGAAAATCACGAATTCTGTTTTCCTTCTCCCTTTTCTCTACATTCAGCTGCTTTATTGGAGGGGGTTGCAAATACTGGTGCTGTGGAACTTGGTAATGCTCAGGTTGCTACATACCTTGCTGAGAGAAAACCAACTGGGAAACCTTTCTTTAGAGGTATATTTCTGGTCTTATGATTTTGCATGTAGCAGTTGCATGATCTCATTGGATAACGTAGGTGCTGTTGTCATTGTTTATTTTCAAATTGTTTAGTTTGTTTCCTTTTGTTGGAACACCAAACCCCAATTTTCTAGGGTATTTTTCCCATTTTTTCTTCTCATACATAGTTGGTTCATTCACCTGTTATCTTTAGCTTTTAGATTGGAAGTTAAAATGGTATCAGAGCAACATAGTATAGGGCGTCCTAACTACTTGTGTAGCATCCAGACAGGCAAAGCTGGATCATAGGTTATCCAAAAGGGTCACTTGTGCGCTTATCATGCCTACTCTGAATGAGGGGATTTCTTGGAGCACTAATCCCATATTGCCTAGAGACTATCTAAAGTGTGCTTCATATACTTGCCTAAAAGTATTGTCTAAAGGTATCATTTCCTAGCTGGTTACAGTTTTCTGTTTGACTGAATACAGCCTTGGTGACTTTAATGGAATAGTAACACTGTTGCGGGAGTGTAAGGTCGTATTTCCAGCCAAACCATTTCCTTTCTATGAAACTTCTTGTAGTCATGCATAGCTATTGGGGAATTATTGGTAGGAAATACGTAATGGGCTGAGTCGTCAATGGCTAAACACTTGATCCAATTGTCCATGTGCTTCTTGTTAGCATTCATTATTAATGACCGCTATATCTAAGATGCGTGTCTGAGTAGCTGTGCTTGTTATATTAAGGGCACAAAAGCATCAAAAGAAGAGTTGAAGGCAGTGAACATTATAGGTTGGGAGTTATTCTTTTTACTGTAAACAGTTCTTTTTGTAAAGATATTTAACTATTCATATGGTTTCTTGTTTGCTCTCATTTACCAGGTGATTGTAATATTAAACATCTGCTCTAGTTATGCCATGTCTCTCACTTGTTCCTGCTCTAACTAAAATATCCATACAGGCCTTCCCTCACTTGTTGCTTTTCCACTGGGCTGTAAAACTACAGACTGCATTCGTAGGTGAGTCTTCATAGAGTTTTCCAAAACTGGGCTGGTATTGATTTGCTATTCATGAAATCAGTGAAAGAAGAAGCTTTAGTATATTTTGCATAATTTAAGATGAGCTGTGTGTGCGTGTGTCTGCGCGCTTCGTGTTTGTGTGTGCGTGTGCGTGCATGCTTGTGTGTGTGTTGATAAACTATTGTAACAATATAAATAATACGTTATAAACTATTTATAAATCATTAAATTGTTAATAAAACCATTGTCATGTAAGACTAGTTGATTTAAGTCTCTCTCAAGTAATAATTGGAATTTATAATATTTTAGTTGGTAATGATTGTAAAATATAAACATCTGTAAATTATATCTTCAGATGTACAATAAACTTAAATTCGATGTTCGTTATGAGTTATGTTTTTTCCTTTCAACTTTTGAATGATTGTTAATATTATATATCATAAATTAAGAACACATGATTTCTTAATGAGCTAACCTGAATTTAACCTGAAGCCCAAGTAAAAAAATGAACTGATTTTGAGCTCGAAGGAATAAAACTAAATGGGCGGAACTTCAGCTGCGACATAAAATTGTGGGCTAAGTTTGGTTAGTACCAACCAGCTCACATATCCTGATGAATTTGACAGTCCTAAATCCAAAAAGTCATATTTCTTGCATACTGGATATTTTGTGAAATTGTATCTAAAGTATAATCTCTATGTATAGGTTTGAGGGAGAGCTCTCTGTTGATGCAGTTACTGATTGGTTTGCAACAACACTTATGGGTCTTCCTCGCATTCTTTACTACTCAAAGGAGACACTGGTAATTTGTGGGATCTCAAGTTCGTTTATAGTTATTTCTTAGATAAACTTCTGTTGTTCTTCTTCTCCCTTCGTTATACTTTCCATGATATGACACTATTACGTAAAAACATAGAGCAATAGATAATCTGCCCCGTGAAAAAACGACCAATTTACTGGACCCTTATATTGCATGAGCTCTTTGGTTTACATGCATTTCACAGGTTTTAGTTTTATCTCTTCATATGATTTTCCTTCACACATATGTCAATGTTGATGAGGTTTTTAATACGATTCTTAGGGAGGAACCTTAGAAAGTCTAATGTAGCTACAATTGATATGTTGCTCCATCATTTTGTTAGCCTTTGTTGAAAATTGTCAAGTAGTCGCAGTCAAATTTTGTTTAAAATTTTTAAGTCAATCAATAACCCAATATTGATAGCTAAAATTTAAATATCCAAATTTATATGTTTAGTGTTCATTTATTGTTTCTCCCTATCTTTTCTCGTTCTCCTTTTCTTCTGTTATTGTCATGTATTTTGTTGTTTTCTATAAGTCGATAATACAAAAACTCATACGCGTAGCGCTCATATTTTGGGCACTGGCTTTCATTGTTTACTGGGGTTTCTAGCAAGACAATACACATATATTATGTTTTTAAAAAATTTACGTGTCACATGTCATACACATGTTGTGTATTTTTTTATTTAGACATTACTTAATATACTACATTGGGAAATTATATATATTTTAAATTTTAAGATTTTTTCTACTTTTGGAAAGATAAAGGGTCGGGGTGATAGAGTTAAATGAAACTTTATTTGTTAAAAGAATTCAGACCTTTTTCCACTGAAATCATGTAACCTGCTTTAAATTAATTAATGCATTACCACAAACCTTTTGTCACCATTTCATATTATTATGTCTCATCTTGTTCACGTATTTTCTGTTATTTATTATCCCGCTTTTATCAACCGATGTACCCTCTGCCGGACTAATAAAAAATAATATTTTACAGGGGCCAAAGTTTCTGGCAAAATGTGGTTCTCACAAGGTATATCTTATTTGTAGCTTAATATTTTCACTGATAATTCTAGGATCAGGCTATAGTTCTTTGGTCCCAATAATATCATGCATTTGGTTTTGCTTCTCTTGCAGTTGTTTGCCTATGTGTATAATGTACTATGTAACCAGTAAATTTGTAACTTATTCAATTATACCCTACCTGTAAACTGTAGGTTCTTCCCTTTCGTTTTGCTTTTTCTTCTTCTTACTAGTTATTTTGCTAGGTTCTCGGACAAATGAATCTGAAAATTGGATGAGTTGAGCATATCGAATTCTATATGGTAGTGGTGCTAGAACTCATGCAGGAATGTTGGAAATAAAAATGTTTGATAGTTATACGAATTCTGAATTTAATTTGGCAACCGGTGTTTAACCTCAGTACACATCTTATACTTTGAAAATTTTCTTAGGTTTCTTTTCACGTTTTTTAGCTTCATGTCTTGAATGTTCGTTCGTGTGGCTGGGATTGCAATTTTGTGGTAATTGTCGACCATACGACCTTATATTTATGCATTTTTATCTTAATTTAGCACATCTAAAATTTTTTTCCTAGACTTTTCAAAAGAGAATTATGCAAAACATTCTCGCACTAAGAAGAGATGTATTTATATATTTCTAATTGTATATGTTCCTAGATTTGCAACATGTATATACAAGTCATGAGTCTGGTAAAAGTCTTATGAACTGAATGGGCAACTTCTAATTTTTCCTCTCTTTAGCTTTATTAAGTTTTCTCTGCTTATTATGTAGTGTTAATTTTTCATTTCTTATCCTCTGCCTTGCAGGTTAAAGTCATTTTTTTCTCAAAAACAGGGGAGCGTGCTACTCCATTTCTGCGTCAAGCTGCTAAGATTTATTCGCCTTATGCATGTTTTGCATCTGTGCTGTGGCAAGAAGAGGAATCTCCCTTATGGTGGAATACGTATGTGGATGTGCTTTCATTGCTAGAGTGTTTTGATTATCTTTTACCATGAAAGAGAATTTTCTAGTAGTGTTCTTTAGACTGTTTATAAATTCATTTCGATAAATAAACAAAAGTTTATGAACCATTGATTTCATAAACCAGTATAGCAAGCATGGAGCATATAGAGTATAGTAAATTGCGATCTGATGTAGTTTTTGTTTTTGAAATCAGGTTTGAGGTGGAAACTCCCCCCGCTATTGTATTTATGAAGGATCCGGGTGTCAAACCACTAGTCCATTATGGCACGTCACTCTGTAGTTTAATAATCTCTCATAGTGCCTTAAGAACATTGCGATATGAGTTCTGTACTTAATGCTACTAGCTAAGCGCATTGTGTATTATGTTGCAGGATCAGTCAACAGTTCATGGTTTTTACATATCATGGAACACAATAAGCAGCAAGGTATTTTCTGTTGGTTCATAATTATTGGTCTTATGTTCAGTTCATGACATTTATCAGCATCTTCAACTTTTTCAATAAGCTATTGATATCTTTTGAACTGATTGCAATTTCGAGTTACAAGTAACCAAGCTAGTATATTTACATGAACACGTTGTAGTGAATCATTTTGAATAATTTGTTTATTTTCTTATGACAACTATGCTTCAACCATATTGTATCTATGTTTTCACAAATGTTATCAACTTATCTCTATCGTGGTACCACTCACATCCTTGCTTCATAGGCCATGAAATTTGGTCTTTAGATTCAACATATGTTACTACAATATTTGATGCCTAGAGGAAAGGAACAATTATATATATATATATATATATATATATATATTGCATGGAAATTTATAACGAATTAGCGTTTAATTGCTTAGTAAATTTTAAGCTTGCAACAATAATATTTTACTTGTGTTTTATTCACCATATGTTAATTAGTTATCACCTTAGTTGGTGACAATATACCAATAATAAAGGGGAAAAGCATTGAGTATTGAAAGATGATTTGCTTATTTGTAGCTGTCCAAGCCTCATTAGTGGGTTGGGGTCCAGAAAATGTTATTGATGTGGAAATGGTTGGTTGGTGATTGTCCATATGTTGGCTGTATACATTTTTTCCTTTTATTGATTCTCATTTCATATCCTTGTGTAGGTCACTGAATCTTTTTGTGTTATACAAACTGAACTGAGAACTCCAACATATTTTCATAATCATACTGTACCAATGTGAAGCAAATTGATGTTTCATTTTTTCACTCTTTGTTTCCACAGAGCTGCCTCAATTGAGGGCCCTGACAGCAATGGATTTGGGTTGTGATGCCCGAGGCTATTCTCGAGCGGGACATGACTCCTTGACTTGGTATTGTGTTATACTAGCTGGAAGGTTTAGCTTGGAACTCAACAAAATGCGTGAAGTAAGCTTCTTCCCCTGACTATTAATGAAGTAAGGAATATCTCAGATGATCTTTTCATGAGATTACCTTTTCCAACATCTTCTTGGGGGTTTGGATACCATAATTATAAAAGCACAAGGACGTTTACTGTGAAAGATACTTTCGTATCAGTTTTCCTCAGTGTAATTTTTAGAGAATCTTGGACCCTATTGAGTGTGACTACAGAGGATCACCAATTTACTGACTTTCTGGTGCTTATGCATTCTGCTTTTCGATGTGCTATCATTAGTGGATTTACTTAGTGCTTTGTCATATATATGTTTATGAACCTTATACTATTTTTACTTTTTCCTATGCCCTGTGCCTTGTGCACATTGAATATACTGTTTGGTGCTATGGTATTAAACGTCCAACTATTTTGCATTCTGTGTAAAATTTGGATTACACAAGTTCATAGACCATGCGCAGGGTCCAAGATACATTATTAAAGGATGGTGACTTATATTCAGCTGTTGAAGATCAGTCCTTCGCACCATCTACACTTGCGCTGAAAAACAAGCGATTGACACTTGCTTGGCTGGATGGAGAAGCTCAGACGGTGATAGATTTTTTCTACCTTTTTTTTTAGTCGTTTCTAAAACTAGCGACTATGATGAAATTGTGTTGTAGAGTCCACACTTTGAGTAGTCAGTGAATATCATGAAACTCTGGTTGAAACTAGTGTTATCAGTATCTATTGGTAGTTTAAAGAGAGAATTAGAATTCAAATGAAAAAAAGGTAATAGGTCAGCTCTTATTAGGAGTATAGATGCTGCAGCACATAGAGAGAGAGAGAGCGCCAGACAAAGAAGAATTTTGGAAAACTAAAGTGAATTATGGGAGAGAAGTAGAATGTTCAGTAGATATAATATAATCCATGTTTGGTACCAACACTTGCTATATTGTATTGTAATGACTATATATCAAAAGCAATCTAATTGGCGAAGTTTTTTTTTCTTTTTGACAGAACAGCATATTAAAATTTGATGTATACATTTATATAACAGAACAAGGCTGATTTTTCCTTGCAGAATTGCATTATCCCCGTCGCTTTCCTGTATCCCTGTCGAGGTATAAGAGTGATCGCATCCCACCATATTCCCCATATTGGCAAATGTAAGAGTTGTCCTATATGTGGTGGAGGCAGTTCCCACTCTTCCCACCCCAATGTCATCCCTAAACTCAGACCCATTCCATCCATGCTTGTAGTTAACTCCAATAATTTCTTGTCCAAATATGTGTTTTGTTTTCCATCTGCTTAGACCTCGTAGCTAAATCTAACCTTAATTCTTTCACATGTGACTTAACCTGGAAAATAACTAAAATCATTTTTCCATTTGGCATAGTGTATGCCCTGCTATTAGTTATTGGATATGCCAACATACAAAAAATTATTGTGACTACCATTACTATCCAGTCATTTAATGATATGAAAGTGACAAGAGATCAGTGTTGTTGTGATTATCAATAGTGTGTACAGATTTTAGGCTAAAACAACTATTTGCTTTTGGCGTGTTGAGTAATCAACCATATGGTCAAAACGCATGGTCATGATTCATGAGTCATTTTTTATAGAGCGTCATGTTGAAGCACCCATAGCCGTACACTAGTATTTATTATTAGAGCAGTCTGATACGAAGCCCATATCCTATAGTGTGCACTTTAATCATTTAATTCAATGAGAGTACGAGTCATGAAAACTGCTGTGGGAGTGGAAGAGAATGTATTTTGTGTTAAGGATTCAACCTACTATATTTTCTTACACTCCAACCATGTTTTTGTTGAATTGTAGATAATGGTAACTAATTCTGTTATGCGAATACCTGTATAAGGCTCTAAGCCATTAACATTGTTAATTTTCATCCAGAACTACTGTCAATTTTACCTTAGTTCGGAGACAAGCTTTGAGACATGTGGACCGAAGAGATCGATCACTGATGTACCTCGGTTATTTATTGTACGATACAAGAGGAATGCTACTGAAGATGATAAGAAGCCTGAGAGAAAGCCTAGAAGCATATTCAATGCATTACAGGATGAGGATGTGGATCCTGCATCACAGTTAGTGGCCAAGTACAATGGTACCGATGAAGTTTCAGAGGTGTGCATTTCTCTTCATTGTGTGATGATACATCATTGGCATTCAGATTCGTAATGCATTTCATATTCATAGTTGTCATATTGTGACTCATATTTGTGAATTGTGAATTGTCAGATTTGGTCAACTTTTAAAAACTATAGAAACTAGTATTACATAAATAACAAAGTAAATTAAGCATTTACTGCATAAAACTCAGATGAAGGTGATGACATAATCATCTATCTGCTAGTCTAATAATAAAGAAAAAACATGTTACAACTTTGCCAATAAAAAAAAGGTT
This sequence comes from Francoa sonchifolia, assembly GCA_036897585.1. Classification (NCBI taxonomy): domain Eukaryota; kingdom Viridiplantae; phylum Streptophyta; class Magnoliopsida; order Geraniales; family Francoaceae; genus Francoa; species Francoa sonchifolia. The sequence continues at coordinate 2,325 of JAYMTB010000352.1, read as the reverse complement.
TGGCAAGTATTATGCATCCAATATAAATCTATGAATAATAAATTTTCAGATCAACTCAAAAATAATTACATAAATATGAAATGAACCATGTTATCCAAGAGAATCAATTTTGCAGCTTTTGACTTTAGAAATTGCATTAACTGTGTTGTGTAACAGAGTCATATTACATTGACTGTCTTTGTAAGTTCCAAACATAATTCTCAAGCTCTGTTCATAGGTAGGTTATGCCTTTGCCTTTTTATTATTGAAATATCTACAGGGCATGCACTGTATGTGGCTCAGGTTTAGCACAAACGTTATAAACTGAATCAACTCAAATTTTATTCTCAACGAATTTTTCAGACCTACTGCACTCATTGTTCTGTTGTATTGTATTTGGCGCAGATTATCCACTGGATTTCAAAAATAATCAAGGATGGGGACACGAGGGATCTTCCTTTCTTTGTGAGTTGCATTATTGTTATTGGAGCTATGTTTATAGAATTTTACTGTGATTCTTTTCACTACCTACCTAGCTTTGTGCTTTGGAATCCAAGACAATGTCATATCATGTTATTTGACCAATGTGATACGTTATACTATGGTTATTGAGTACCTTATAGATTATTGATTTGAACTTTGTGTGTAAAACAAATTATGTATCTCTTTTTTATGGTTGAGGGGGCCCTTCATGTGGAGAAATTGTTGCTTACTCCGCAAGGACCACCTGTCAGTGGTAAGGATTTCACATTGTATGAAGAATGTGTTCAGAAAAAGTGGCAAAAAAATTAACATATACTGTTAAATGTCCTAAATAGTGGTAAATGTTCATATTCACTGATAAAGTATGAAAACTTGCTACTAAATGTGAGCATTTTTATCACTGTTTATGAACTATTACCACAAAGTAGGACGTGGGAGGAAGCAACAATTTCTCCTTTGTGTGTGTGCCTCAGCTTGAATGGCTGAGGAAAGGATATGATGGCTTTTTCTGTTACTCTAAACATACACTTCCAATGTATGCAGTAAATGTTCGGATGACGGCAGTTATGTTGAGCTTTGCAGTAGTTCTAGCTTTTACTTTCTATATCTGTTATGAATCTTCTATTCTATGCCCTTAAGCAATTCAACTATTTCTAATGCAGAGATCAAAAACTCCAGAGCTCATTCCTGAGGATGACGATATCTTTGCAAGAAGTGCGCAAAACATTCTTTCCAAAAGCATGGGATTGAAGGAGAGGATTTGGGGCTTTGTAACTGGAAGCTATGATTGGTTAGGTGATCCAAGAATTGGTCCAGCCTTGCTTTTGGGAGCATTACTGTCCTTGGGAACTATCTATCTGCAAAGAAATCATACACCTAATCCAAGTCCGTCAAATCAACCAACCCAACCAAGTACTGCAGTAAGTATTGGCTTAAGCTATTTCATGGTCTTCAAACTTTTCACCATATGGTTCTATATGAATTAGATATTATTGATCCGAAAGAATTTGATATCAAGATTGATATGTAATGCCGTGTCCATCAATGATGGTTAGAGAAGGGTAATTGGAAAGTTCAGGCTTTTTATATGCGCTCCAGATTATGCTTTTATATGTGCCCCACTTTATGCTTTTATATGTTCTTTTGTTCTATGCACTGCGGGTGCTTCGATTTCTAATCTTTACCACTAGGTTCAACGAGTATCATTATTCTTCATAGCATTAGTGCAGTGCCCCTTTAACCACCAATATTTGGACTTTTGAATTTAACATGTTACTGTTTACTCGGCAAACCCACCAGTTTTCATTTGCAGAGTCTTATTTATATGCTATCTTGCATTTTATTACCATACTACTATGCAATTATAGACATGGAGATATTGTTGTAACGAGCGCTGATACAGATCCTTTTTCCAGGATCAAACAAGACCAAAGCAAAGAAAACGATCAAAAACGGTGTCAAAGAAAGATCAGCCTCCATCCATTACTGACTTCGAACCAAAAGATGCTTACCAGGTGCCACTTTCAAGTTCTGATTCTGAGTAGATGATGATGCTTTAAGTAATGGTATTTATGTCATGAACATGGCTTACAAATTATTAGGCCAAAGTTCAAAACTCACAGTTGGCAGATAAATTTAACATAACATGGCAACATGGATTTAGGATATATTTGAATTTTTTTACAAGTTTTAGTACAAATGATAGGAGAATATTGAACATATTTATTTTAATTGGTGATGAACTATTTCTTTCTTATTTCGACATTGCTGTATACCTCATCCCAAGTCTTGTGGTCGTAAATTTCCTCCATCGAACAAAGGCCTCATTAGGTACTTGGTTTTGTATAAATAAATGCTTTTCAA